>CAKNWU010278830.1:0-11036 GCA_932072015.1 Andricus quercustozae
AGGAAAACTATATGACCAGTATGAAGGTCCTTTCATATACAAAAAGAAAATTTCTCCAACGATTTACGAATTAAAAAACGTAAAAGCAAAAAGCATAGCAGAATGGAACATAACCGATTTTAAATTAGGGAAAGCCAGTTCAGATGCTGGTAAATAGCAGCATCAAAACTAATAACTTTAGGCTAGAAATTTAGAATTAAGTAATGGCAAGGGATTAATGGCATTAAGATAACAAACCGACTCATAACTCAATACTGAAAAACTCAAACAATTAAAGTACCGAATTGACTCACTAGATCCTAAGAACAAATTAGACAATGCGGAATTTTAACTTCCAGACAATGGACTCCACGAGTAAGTGCTCGTACTGCCAAAACCCTATCTTCAGGGAAACAATGACAGAAGATCTTCCAAACTGCCAAGCCATAAAATGTCTCAGCTTAAGAATGGCCAGGACACCAGAGAAAAAAATCAAGTACCATCCACACCGCCACATTAGTAAACTTCTCAGGAATACCACCACCAGTGAGACCCATTCAACGCAAGAAGAAGGAGCTGTGGGTGGAGAGGGGCTGGAGTGGGGCTGGAAGAAGAAGGAGCTGTCGGGGGCGAAACAAATCAAACGTTCGAATTAGAAGAAAATTACGGCGAAGGCTACGGAATGCCAGAAAAACAAAAACCAGAGAAAAACCAGAAACCAAAAACCAGAAGCCGAAAAAATACGAGAGAGGAGACGGGAACAGGAAAGAGATCACTCCTGGGCAACCACGCTGCGTAGAATGCAAGAAAACGAGAAAAAACATCAATGAGGAAAATAGAAAAGATTGAGAAAAAGCTGAGGAACGAAGAGTCATTGAAGAAGAATGGCGGGCCGAAAGAGAAAAGAAAAACCAAGAAGTTCGGACCTTCATCCTGGAACAACGAAAGAAAATTAAAATTAAAGAAGATCAAAAAACACAAACTCTAACACTATACATTAAACCATATAGAGACAGCACACTTTAATATTCTCATCTGAAATGTCAGAATCAAAATATTGACAGACATATCGACAGACATATCGAAAATCTTAGCTGTTGTGTTCGGGCATGCTAGCAGTACCGCAGTCAAGTCGATCAGCGGAAGGCGTCCGGCGAGAAGCGATATAGATTTATGTAAGAAGTGTATGGTAAGAGAAGGATGAAAAAAATAGAGCGTTCGAGGCATCGTATCCAGGCCGATTATGCGCGAGTTTGAGGATTACAAAAATTAAAAGAGGCTTAGTATTGCAGATGTAACATCTTTATAATGAAATTTAAACTATTGCGGACTCATGTTTAAGTTAAAAAAAGAGAACATTCTAAACAATATATGATAAGTCAGTCGACATCTGTCTTTATTAGTATTTATAAATATAAGGGTTATTGCAAACTTAACACACCTCTCCGTATATGGATATTCATACTTAAAAATATCACACTATTAATAATTGTGGAAATTAAAACTCGGATTAACGTGTTAACCACTTTTAAAAGTCCAACAGAAGTGTCGCTAAAACTGCCACCGGTTTCTTAAGATTAACGAGTTCACATTTTTCTTCTAAAACAAGTCACGTGTCTGAGTATAGACTTCTTCTCTAAGAGATAAACCTAACTCTGTTATAAGTAGATTACGTACCGTATATTTGTACTGTTTCATATTGATATAGTCGTGTGTTAAATTACCAATTACAGATAATTCACTGTTTCCAAGTATTTGAAACCAGTGACACAAGGATTTTGGACTTAAGATTCGTTTTTTGAGAATCGAAAAACTCCCTGGCCATAACATTAATAAAAATCTAATAATTTAATAATTTTCCCCATATATTTTATTTTTGAATTTTGACTTCAAATTTATATTATTTCACTCGAAAAACCCCTAGTTATTATTTTCATGGAAATCACACAATGTAAGGAAATTTTCAAAATTTTAAATCAACTTTTTGAATATTTTAATTTTGGCCTAAAATTCGTCTTTTCTGACTCAAAATAAAAATCTTTTTACGAACCAATCCACATAACTATATACAATTTTCCATCACTCGTGAATTAATTTAGCATGAAATATTATTTCATGCTGTGTTCATTCAAACGCAGTGAATGAAAGAAGCATTTTGTGTTGCTCGTAACCCGAAAGCTTTGGCTATTATGGTGACGAAGCATTCCAAGCTCCGAAGGAACTGGCTTGCGAGCTGACTTCGAGAATGAAGAATTATAATTTAAAATATTTAATAATTCTCTTTCCCCTTTAGGAAAGATTTGAAAGCTAAAAACACAAATGCCTTTCAGGACCAGCGCCCCTTCAATCTCTATGATTCGTATAGATTAAATAACGAGGTATTTGAATTAGAAAAAAAAATACAGTCAATTGACGTGCTTTTTTCGCCAAAAGTACTTGATTCAAACCAAATTTTCCCACTTATCTGGTTTCGTTAGCTTGTTTTAAAAAATTGTGAGAATTTTTTGAAAATTGCGTAAAACAAGACCATTTTTTGACCTTAAAAAAATTATGTAGCTGTCTTGAAATTAAATAGCGATATCGGATAAGCGGGAAAATTCTGTTTAATTCAAGTGCTTTGACCCAAAAAGTTAATGTAGACATTCGATGATACATAACTTTGAAAAAAAGTATTTGAAAGCCGCTTTAGTTACGAAGTTAGTGAAAAAAGGTATAAAAAATCTTTAAATCAGTTTTATTTTGGCAGAGATCGATGAAATATTTCCATTTTTGTCCAAAACATCCCTGTTTATGCTCTACTCAAAGATCCTGCAAAGATCTGAGACGTTCATGAAAATTTTATTTAACTCCCGTTCAGGAACGCCGCGCTTTCCTAGGGAATAGATACATTATCTATTTCTCATAAAAGCGAATTTGGAAGTGTTCGCGCATGAGCTGTGCATGAGCAAGAATACAAAAGACTATAGTTGATTATTAATAAATAATTAACGCACGAGCTTCAAATCTTGTCCGCCCGAGACGGGAAGAATAAGGAAAGGGTACGTTCGCCCCCTTCCTATCGCTTTTCTACTCTCCAGCGGTAGACTTTGTCTTTTTTAAGTACGATTTTCAGGGACAACGGCTCTCAGTCCGAGAATAAGGGTACCAGCGCACAACAAAAATAAATATAGGAAAGACGAGTCTTTCACCCTTCTTTCAGTTTTAGGGAAGCCTCCCCCCACGAGCAATTAAATTACCAATATTTTCTTACTCTTAATTTTCACGGAAGTTCAGGCAGCTTTTACCGGGGATTTTATTTAGGAAATAAGAGTGTTTTTCTATCGTACGTGACAAACTGATGGTGGCAGCGGTGGGGCCTACCCTTGCTGTAGCCTCCACCCGGCTTATGCTACTAGTAACTTTTGTTACTAGGCAGGTCTAATAAAAAAAAAAATTAATCCAAAACTTTTAATGTTATGTGTGATTCATCATTCTCAATTATGGCAGCAATGCCTCGACGCAAACGATCGAATGAAATTTTTAAAAATAAAGTACTTCCAAGTTAAATCAAAAACCCATGGGCATCAACTTGCCGGGGACCCAGCATTAACTTGCTCAGGTATTTTTAACTTGGCAGTTATCCCGCTTTTCTTTTTGCGAAAATACTGGAACTCATTTCAAAGGTTCTTTTTGATTATTTCTTCAATTGGGAATGGCGTTTCTCAAGTTTACACACAAGAATAAGGCTTGAACCTTGTGCTCACGCCTTAAGTGGCTAGAGTGCCACCAAATCAAAACAAAAATCCATGGGCATTAACTTGCCGGGGACCCGGCATTAACTTGCCAGGTATTTTTGATTTGGACGTATACCGGATTTTGTTTCCAGAATTATTCTCGTGTAAGAGCCATCATTCCCAATTATGGTACGGTAGGAAGATTCCTAATCTTCCGGGCAACAGTGATGCTAAAAATAAGCCAAAGCACGGCGCAGGGATAAAATTGCAAACGAAAGATTCTGTCGCGATAAAAACTAAAGTTCGAGAACCTGAAGCCGAATGAATCGTTTTTGTAGCCCCTCAGGTTTCAAAAGCAATACTCGGGCTCCAGGAGATTGAAACCCAAAGGCTTAATAGTCATGAAAAGTTTTCGTCCTTCTTCGAATGATTATTGAACCAGGCGCAAGCATGAATTAATCTATCTGAACAAGTTCGTCCAATAACTATAGATAATCTCCCTGGCAACTCCAAGGGCCAATAAATTCTTGGGAAGTTGCAAAACTAAGGGTGCTCGAGAACCACAGAGGATTCAGAGGACTTCTGCATGTATAGACTTAAAGCTCTTTTGTTCACGTCGAAGAGTTAAGCGCACCATTACCTCCTTCACGGATGAGAAATGCCAGAAGAGCCGAACCAAAATCATTTTTGACCTTAATCCAGATTTGATCAGGATGGGAAAGTGGTACCGTAAAGTCTGAACTGAAAATAATTTCTATTCCGACTCGGTCAGCCTCCAGCTCCGTGAGTGTATGTGCAGAATTAAGGCTCCGTTGCTAATGTCGAAGAGTAGGCGCACCACTATTCCTTTCACTGACAATCTCATGAATGAAAAGAGGGTCCAGGTTAAGGTTATTCAATTTCGGCCCAGATTTTCCGAATTTTCCGAATCTGGGATTCAGGGCTAGAGAGTTCCACTTAACAGTCCATCTTGCTCATATATGATCACGAGAGTTGCAATTAAAAATCTGAATATTGTACGGAGAACCTCATGAATTCTCCAGAAGGAGGAGAGTCCTCCCCACCACCTCACAACAGAGGGAAAAAGGCTAAAGGAAAACGTCAGTACGCCGCCGAATTTCGCAAATCGGTTATATACCGTAATTTCGTCTTCCCAGAAAAGAAGGTAATTCCTAAATGCATTGTTCAGCCAACTGATAGACCTGCAACCGTCGCGCCTGAAGTTGCTCCTGCGAACCCAAACGCACCCATCCTAGTAATTGACCTAGAGCAAGAGGAAGCCCTTCAGCAAAGGAGACGCGCCTTCTTGGAGGAAAATCATCCTAACCCCAGAAGTCGAAATCCTAGATTAAAGGCCCGATATCGTTCTCGGAAATTTAGAAAATCGAATAAAATTCCGGCGTGGAATCGTTAGCAGAGGATTACCCTAAATGCAGGTCGAATTGTTAAATTAACCGACCAATTCCGGAGGAAATAAAAAATTCCGTTGTGATGAACCTTCGCCACCCTTACCCTAAAACGAAAAACTAGATCAATGCCGCCCTTCGTAACTGAATTTGCATGTTCAAACGGAAGGCGATTGCCCACTTCAGTCGAATTACACGGCGATGATTTTCAAGAAGTTTTCGCTGAATTTGTTTTCGATTGGAATACGAAAAACAATTTTATAGACAGGTGTAGTCTCAAGGTCCCTTATCTCGATATTCCTGAATACGAAGTCACCTTAGGAAATAGAACACTGCGAATAGTGGGAGAATTGGGGTTGGAAATTACAGAAGCGAATTTCCACTTCTTTGTTATTTCTAACCCGGAATCGATAGGTCCAAACCAAATCGGAGGAATAGCGGGAGTAAGAGTAATTTAGCACCTATCCATGGTGCATGGATTTTCCGTGTATTAATCTGAGAAAATCTTCCCAAAAATTAGATTCACACCCGTTTGATTGGACGAAACGAATCTTTCCTCCGCCTACGTTTACGATACCCGATCGGAATAAGTTCCGACCGACTTTTCAGCGGCATAGCCACATTGGAGGTGAATAAAGCCACCGGCACTAGTTGCGTCTGTGAAGGCCGTTTAGTCACTCCCTCCGGAGAATTCTTCTTCCCCGGGGGCACCGACGTCACAAACCCGATCAGGAGTGCTAATATCATGGGAGTGCATTCCAATATTACAATTCCAAACCCAGCACTGAATGTAGATGCGGCTGCGGCAATAGCCTCGGTGTTGGAGTGCATGACGCTTTAACAAAGCACCTACCACATCCCGCAGTTCTATGGAAGGACCCCTAATCTTAAGGAGTTCCTTCAAGATATTGCGAATGGTGCGGTATATATTACGGAGGCAAATGAGCCTAGATTCATTAAGATTATCCTCAGAAAACTAAAGGGCATTGTCCGTGACAGTGTTAGGGATAAACCCTTTAATAAGGTGAATTACTTGATCGCACACCTAAAGAAGTGATTTGCCTCTACAAAAAAATATCAGTGGTATTTTAAAAATATCTTAAACCTCCGTATGCGCCAGAACGAGTCAGTTAGGGACTACTTCGACAGAGTTCAAGGCCTTCTAAGTGGCGCTCGACACGCAGTTGAGGAGAAATACACCAAGGTCTACAACCTGGGGCTCGCGGATGAAACAAAAGAAAGCAATATTATAATGGGACCGGTGACGGCTGTCGCGCTGGATGCGTTCGTAAAGGGACTCCCAGATAAAATGTCCACCTTCGTAGACATCAGGAACCCCAAAGATCTCGCCGAGGCTCTTGACCATGCTCTACATATTGAAGAGAGGCAAAAGCAACTGGAGAGAGCCAAGAGTCACCTATCCGCCTATCCTATCTCGCTTTTGCCGAGCCCATCTTCCAGGAAAATGGAGAGGAAGAATAGACGGGAAATGCAGGACTCAAATAGATTATACCCTCTCAGCTCCCGAAAAATACCCGGCTCCTTACGCCCCTTATCCCCATCAGTATGTCTATCCCTCCCCACCTCCCTTTCCCCCTAACATTCCCTATCCTTATCAGTACCCTCCACATTTTCCCGCACCATCGTTCTCCCAGGGGTATCCAACGGACAACAGTGCTAGGAACAACCCTCCTTGGCAGAGGTACGGGGAATCGATTGATAGCACGATTCCTCCAAGGTCGAATTCACCCAGACTGCCCGGCAATTTAAACTCGCAACAGACTCCTTGCTCGGACGCGGCGAAGAGTCAGCCGACCCGCAGCGCCCCCAAAAACATGTTCACTTGCCGGAGAAAACCATAGGGTCTTACGAGCAGGAACCAAAATAGAAGGCTCTCCTGTCGTCACCTTAATGGCACCAGAATTAAGGCATCCGGAATCTAGCTTTCTAGTAGACCCGGGATCAGAAGTGAACATAATAAAGATCAAGAACCTTCTACTTGAATTAAAATACGATCCTGATAACGCCATCTTGTTAACAGGGATAAAACCAGTTCCCGTGGAGACAATTGGAACCAAAAATCTTGCATTATTTGGTACCCCAGTCGAATTCCATATCGAGAAAAATGACTTTCCGATATCTCCTGGCGGAATTATTGGCAGGCCATATCTGCGAAAGGAGCAGGCCCAAATATCATTCCGGCACAATATTTCGTTTGTTGACAAGGAGTCTCAATCGTCCCGCACCTCGCTCAGGCATTAAATCAAACCCTTTGCCAGGATCTTGAAGATCAGAGCAAGAAGAAGGCAACCAATCACTATAGACGTCCTTAACCCAGACATAAAGGAAGTATACCTCCCCAGGGTAGAAACTCCTGAAGGAGTTTACCTAGGCGAAGCGGCCGTCTCCGCTCACAAGTGAGTCTGCAACGTAATCGCTATCAACACTTGGGAGGAGGACGTCGAGGTAGAGGTGCAGGCCCAAGAAATTCTGCCCTATGCTTTCATTGACCCTCATGACGAAGAGTCTACCAACTCTGAATCCGAATATCTAGTTAAAGATCTGCGAAAGGAAATGGGAGATTCTTACACTGACCGAGTCAGGAAAATCAAGAACAGCTTGCGTATCTCCGAACTAAATCCAGAGGAAAGGGACTACGTTCATAGATGGGTAGACGATTTCGTTGACATCTTTCACATAAACGGAGAGAGGCTTCCAACCACGAACGTGATCCAACATAGGATACCTACCACCAGCGATGAAATTGTAGCAAGGGAACAATACCGGTACCCCAATGAGGAAGCCGATCAGGTAGCCGTCCAAATACAGAAACAATACGATAGTGGCATAATACGACACTCACAATCTCCTTATAACTCCCCTCTCTGGATCGTCCCTAAAATATCTAGATGGGTCCGGCGAAAGGAAATGGAGAGTTGTGATCGACTTTCGTGCCCTTAACGAAAAGGTCATAGGGGATGCATACCCTCTGCCCAATATCACGGATATCCTGGACCATTTGGGAGAAGCCCAGTATTTTTCTGCACTTGATTTGGCTAGTTGTTTTCACGAAGTTGAAACTCACCCTGACGACAGGGTTAAAACAGCGTTCTACACGCCTCGAGGGCATTTTGAATACCTACGCATGCCCATGGGAATCAATAACACCCCTGCTACATTTCAGCGACTGATGGACACGATATTAAAGGGCATGCATGGTACTGAAGTCTTTGTATATCTAGATGACATCGTGGTACATTCCAAAGACTTTGAAGAACATGACTGGAAGATTAGAAGATTGCTGTATCGATTCCCAGCAGCTAATCTCAAACTTCAACCCGAAAAATGCGAATTCCTACAAAAGGAAGTTGCTTATCTTGGCCATGTTATTAGCCATTAAGGATTAAAACCAAACCCGTAGAAAATAGAGGCGATAAAAAACTTCCCTCGCCCAAGCACCGTGCGTAACATCCGTCAATTTCTTAGATTGTCTGGTTTCTACAGACGATTTATTCAAGACTATGCCAAAATCGCCATGCCACTGACTGACCTCCTCAAGAAGGATATGAAATGGAAATGGGGCGCAGAACAGGACGAAAGCTCTTATAAGCTCTGTGACTCACTGTGTAATGAACCTATCCTACGATACACCAACTTTAAAAGAACATTTAAACTAACAACCGACGCCTCGGACAACGCTGTCGGAGCCATACTAATCCAAGAAGAAGAGTGCTTCGATATGCCTGTTGCATACTTTTCCAAGGCAATGAACAGTTGTCAAGAAAGGTAGCCTATGGAAGAACAGGAATGCCTAGCCATCGTTCAATCCCTCGAACACTTTCGACCGTACCTATATGGTCGAGAATTTATACTTTCCTGCGACCACGAACCGGTCCATTGGATGAGTAACATCAACAAACCAGGGGCTAGACAGCTCCACTGGCGGCTTATGTTCCGGAATTATCAGTATGAGTTCGATTACAAACAATGGAAATTGAATACAGGAGTCGAAGCATTATCAAGAAATCCTCATGACGGCACTTCTGTGTGTCCGGAAGAACCCCAGGATCCCAAGGACTCAAACGAAACTAAATTACCTCTCTCCCCCTCTACGGAGATTGAACCAACCAAGAATCCTGCTGAAACGGGAACAAAGAAACAAACCTCGAGGGTACTATTCCTTACTCGAGCAGGGGCCTCGCAGGAAAATTCTGGAAAGGCAAACCTGACCCCAGGAACTTCAGGCCTACAAAGACAAAACCTAGTGTCACTCAATAGCCTAAAGCTGCTCCCGTAGAGTTTCCCAAGAGACGAGGGAGACCGAAGAAAATTCCAGTAGCTGATGAATCTGACTGAACCAATACGCTTCAGGAGGAAGTTCTATCTCCCGAACTAGAGGAAAGTTCCATAGGTAAGCGTTTAACAAGGAAAAGTGGAGCAAAAAAATTGCCGGTCGTTAAGAGCCAATCCTCAACCGAGCCATCTTCGGATGACGAGGACTCTGATCTTTCAGACGCGTCTGTGTTCCGAAAATCTCACAGCGTATTACCAAATTTAGAACCTCCACTCATCATTAAAAAAGATGATTCTGTCCCTAAGAGTGCCCCTCCCGGATTCAGAACCCCCATTCTGTGGTTTTCTCCCCTACAAGCGACTTTCGTGGACGTATACGTCGATGGCTCGTGCAGCTATAACGGAAATGAAGACCCAAAAGCTGGAATAGGCGTCTGGTTCGGTCCGAACAGCCACTTGAACGTTTCACAGCGCAGTCAGGGCCGCCAGACTAATAATGCAGCCGAAATAGAAGCGGCAACGATAGTTGCTCAGAAGGCCCATGAAGCTGGCATAAAGAAGATCAGGATAAAAACTGATTCGATATTTTTGGTCATTAGTGACACTGAATCGATCCCCAAGTGGGAAGCAAATGATTAGAAGACCTATGAAAATAAACCAGTTAAAAATCGATTCGAATTCGAGAGAATTAAAACCGCCTTTGAGCCCCTGGAAGTATTTTGGTTACATCTCCCCGGGCATCAGGGCATTTTAGGTAATGAGATGGCTGATAAATTGGCCCGAGAAAGCATTGAAAGCACTGCGAACATCGAAGGAGCCGAATCGGCTCTCCCTCCTGAATCAGTAGTAGTCCAGGTGTTTCCAACGATTGTGAGCATCCAGGACGACGATGACGCTGGTGAAACATCAGATCTCCCAGTAAAATTGTCTAAGGCAAGTTTCAAGGAAGACCAAAAAAGTTCCTTCGCACAATTTGACGCTCAACCATCCCTAAGTTGGGACCACGAAGGACTAGGACAGAGCAACTATGTTTGGTGCCACTTTGTCTCAGAAGGAGAACAAGACGATGACATACTCAAGGAACTAGAACGCCTCGACCATTGTAGAGAATACGACGATGATATCTTTGCTGAAAAGTGAAAAGATTTTTAGAAACATATGAGAAGCAAGCTACGCAGGGAGCTGACAAAGACTCAGAAGCCGAACCAATGCAAACCAGTCCACTCGTAGCTACAGAAATCCCGGCTAAAGAACCCTTCGACCCCACTAAGTGAATCGAAAAACTATCTTCTTCTCCCACTAAAAATACCGGTGTGTCAAAAAGAAGCACCGCTCGATTTAAGGACCCTCTCGAAGAGGTTGAGCCCATCTCAGGGTCCCCAATCATAGGACGAAACCAACAAATGGAGACTCTATCTTTTACTTAAGCCCCTAAAATGGCGCCTGGTGCCAGGTCTACTCCTTTCATAAACCCCAATGCGAGCCCGAACCTCAAGGAAGAAGGAACCTCACTTCACAGGAGACCCGGTTTCATCCCTCGAATGTTACAATCCGAAGAGGTATTGGAACCCTCGTGGGCAAGCCCTCCTCCATTCTCTTCCTCTCTAATAGACGTGAAATTACTCTACTGAAGTAAAATCAACCC
>CAKNWU010278954.1:367-11615 GCA_932072015.1 Andricus quercustozae
ATTAGTCCACTTTTTGCTATATTAAACAAAATAATAGAGTAAGTGCAGGAGAGATAGCTCACTTTTTACATTTCCTTCTAGAAAACCATGAATATTCAAAAATAAAATATTCTGGCCCATGTACGTTTTAAATTTAACCCTTTCAATTAGAATTCTGCATTGTTTTCATTCAAAGATAATGTATAATAACCATTGCTAATAATTAAGGTGTTACATAAAAATTCTTTATTATCCTATTTTAAAGGCATATAATGGAATTAAAAAATGTTTATAGAAATGAAAATGATTTTTAGTTAAAAAAAACTTAGCGCCTAGTAGGTCGTGTGGAATTTTTTGGTTTTCGTGACTGAGTTATTCTGAACAAGTTTTGTTGCGAAGTGAAAAGTTGTGCTTCTCCACTAGTACAATGTTTTGTCTTTTTTAGTTCTGAAAGTCGTGCAATTGGATTCATGTTTATCAGGACTGATGTTGGAGATTCGGATCCCAAGTACGGCGACATGTTTCTTGATTTCTCCCGAGATGGATTTCGATAACTGTCTTAACCCTCGTGAAAATAAATACCTATTTAATACCACTTTAAGACCAGTTTCAAGCCACGTTTGGTCTTTTTCTGGTATGTACCCTTCAACCTATACCTGCATCATTTTTAGGGCATTGAAATAGACACCACTCTCTGTCTCTCTCTCTCTCTCTGAAAAAAAGATAGCTGGCTGGGACCAGAAAAGGTCAGTCTAACAATAAGACCACTTTAAGACAGGCCTATACCTGCCTATACTGTAGTCTTAAGTTGGTCTTTCTTTTCACGAGGGTAGTAATCGATTTTTGACCCAGCCATAAAAATTAACACAGTCAAAACTAAAAAAATTAGTGGTCCATCTCTCCTCCAAAAAACTGGTCCATCTCTCCTCTAATCACCAAAAAAAGTAATGTAAATGATAAAAACATTGTACATCAAAATATGCAGGTTTACATGAAATAACCTTACTAAACACAAGCCGATGCTTCGATGCACGCCAGTGATTCTCAAAGAAATAACGTTTTTTTATAAGCAACCATTGATGTGAAAAGACACTCGAAAAATTTCCACCGCTTTTTTCATGACGCGCAGAATGTGTTTGATGTAACTCTGCACGAAATCACAACAACAAGATGAGCTCTCGGATTTTTTGTGTTAGTGTGAAGAACTATTAGCACAGTGAAAACTAGCTCGGTCGGGAAAGTGGTCTTGAAATGGTAACGAATGGTCCATCTCTCCTCCTGTCCCATCTCTCCTCCACTTACCCTAAGTAAGTACATAAATGTTCTTTACTACCTGACTTTACACTATGAAGAACACATGATTATAAACGGGTTTTCATATTTACTTTGCAATTTTTATGCATTTTTGCTATGGTATTGCATGGTTTTGTATAACAATGTTACTACCAGCGTCGCCGCATAGCCCTTTTCAACTCGCGTGACAAATTTTTTTACATTGCACAGTACACTTGAAGCACCCCCCCCCCGCCCGAATGAAAATATAACATTTTTTAAATGACATATGTTTTAAAAGTTTTGGGTGCATAGTAGGCAATGTTAAAAACCACATAAAAAATACTGTGCAGCCATATCTTTTACAGAAAACTACTGCGCACGCTTTAAATATTAATTTCAGTTCATAGGTTCCAATGTAGGATTTCACGTAGGTTCAGCTGATAGTATAGATGGTAGGATTTCACGTAGGTGAAGGTTATAGGTCTTAGCGTGGGTATAGTTCATAGGTAGCAAAGGTAGGATTTTGTGAAAGCAGTCATCGGATATTAAGTGGGTAAGTCATGGGATTTTACATGAGACATAGGGTCATATACAGGAACGTATATATATATAGGATCCTATGTCGTTTCCCTAGCGGACCGAATGAACGGAACCGATACGCTACAGCGTATCCTATTAGTATCCACATCGTATCCTCTCCGTATCATGCAAGAAAAACTGATTGAAAAAGGAAGATGAACATTTAACTTGTTGCAATTCGGAATCTACGTGAAATTTTGCGTTAGAAGGTCACGGAGTAATTCCAATAGTTTTTCTTGCACCGATAAAAATTTAAAAAAAATATAATACCTATCGACAACGGGGGCTGAAGGCGACTTCAAGCGTCCATAATCAAGCATCCATAATCGTTTGAGCTGTACTGCTTAAACGATTATGGATGCGCTTAAAGTCGCCTTCAGCCCACGTTGTCGATAAGTATTATATTTCTTAACAGTTTTTATCGTTGCAAGAAAAACTATTGCAATTACTCCGTGACCTACTAACGCAAAACTTCACGTAGAATACGAATTTCAACAAGTTAAATGTTCACCTCCCTTTTTTAATGAGTTTTTCTTGCATGATACGGAGAGGATACGATGTGGATACTAAAAGGATACGCTGTAGCGTATCCGTTCCGTTCATACGGTCCGCCAGGGTTCCTATAGGTGAAACATATAGGGTACTATGTAGGTTCCTATATAGGAATTTTCAGTATTGTATTGCGAGAACTGCAGAAAATATAATCAGTTATAAAATATTTCATTTACTACATTTTACATGATCCAAGTATTAAGAAAGCATGCACATTTTACCTATGGTTACAGCATCATTTTTATCCATATGAATGTATTGTGAATCCTCATCATAATTTTTAAAACAGGAATAATTAAAAATTATCCTCACTTCATTAATAATATCACCACAGTATGCGCATTTTTTATTCACTTGCAAAATCAAAGTCATTAACAAATAATTATTATTTTTCATATTCATTGTCTGCAACATTCCCTAAAAGGCGATGGACTATCTAAGAATATCTAATTTTAGTCATAACTTAAGTATAAGGCTTAAATTGAGCAAATATGCATGGTTTTGGAGCTTAGAAGAAATGCTAAGATAGTAGGGCCCGCGCTATAATTTTATTTTTCAGGAAAAGCGGTAAATTATTTATCGAAAGGAGAAAAGTTAAATAAATTATTTTATAATTTTCATAAATAATTCTATCCTTTTCTAGAAAAATAGAAAGATAGCACCAGCCCTGCTACTCCAGCCTTTCTTTAAAACTAAACAAAAAAAAATAATATTTTGAACCCTAGGTATATAACAAACATAACCTCAAAAAGCTTTTTGTTCAATAACAATATTAACGCACGCATTACAAATATTTTTGTTCGTACATACCTGAATAGGTATGTACAATTGGTAAGTTGTAAAATATTTAATTTCTATAGCATGTCACTTTTTGAATGGAGGGGGTATTACATTACTTCAAAATCATATTAAAAGTTTGAGTCCGGACGTTTAATCTTAAAATCAAATTAATAAAATCTTAAAACGAATCTCAAATTAATTTGAAAAAAATGAGGTATAGAGTAAACTATGTTAGCGTATTGCACAAGAAATTTTTCAAATGTTTCATATCATTTATATAACATTATCAACAAAAATAATTTACGTTGCAAGATATCTTTTAACTATTCACTTTACTATTTTCTGTTAAAAACTGTTGATAAAATTCATTATTGAGCTACTTTTAGTGTTTTTAAGAATTAGTAAGGAAGTACGTTTCCTAACGATAAATAAATTTTAGAGTATTCAAAAATACAAAATTAAAAGCAATATTATGTTTGTAAAATCTGTTTGCAGCGGAAAATAAAGCCAATAGAGTGTAAAATTAATAAATGAAATAATTCATCGCTTAATTAAAAATGTAATCATAATTATTAAAGAATAATTATTTATTATTATTAATAATTAATAATGATGAATAATTTATAAAAATTAATAATGCAACGGCCATATCACGCTGGAAACACCAGTTCCCGTTAGATCACTGAAGTTAAGCAGTGTCGGGCGCGGTTAGTACTTGGATGGGTGACCGTCTGATACTACTGCGTTGCTGTTGGCGGTCGTGGGTGTGGTGAGCCCACACTTGTAGTTATTTGCTGCAAGAAACTATCCACCTAAAAAACACTACCCGAATCGGGTAGTGTCACGCTTACCCCTAGAGGCTCGCCGAAAGGGAAATAGCTTAATGATATATACATATATATAATAATCAATCAATAATAATTAATAACAATTTATAATTAATCATAATATTTATTAGCAATTAATAATTATTAATAATAATTAATAACAATTAATCAATAATAATGATTAGGAACAATTTATAATCAATAACAATCAATACTTAATAATAATCAATAATTAACAGCAATTAATAATTACAAATAATAATTAATAATAATCAATAACAATCAATAAAAATAAGAATAATTAACAACAATCAATAAGTAATCATAATTAATAACAATCAATAATTAATAATAATAAAGAACAACCAATAGTTAATAATAATTAACAACAATTAATAATTAATAATAATTAACGACAATTAATAATTATTAATAATAATTGCTAATAATTGATTTATTTATTAATCTGTTTATAATTAATTATTAATTAATTATTAATAAATAAAATTAAAAAATTAATTAATTAAATCACATGAAATTAATGAAACTTAGTTTTGGTTGATAAAGTTATTATTATTTTTTTAAATGTTTATTCTCTAAATATAAACTCAGTATGTATTTTTTTTTTACTAACTAAATGGTTTTTAGTCTTTTTTATTCGTGTCATATATTCGTCAAATATATATGTATTTATATAATGTATATTCTGCATGCAGAAGTCAATCCCTCTGCAAGAATGCATATTCAACGCAGAGTTTCGGATAGATGACAGTTTTAAGATGACCATTGATTGTGTACGTAATCCTACTGGTGGTGCTTGGGGAGTTTTAAACAGTAAAACAGTCAAAAAAAGATCTATTTTAACGATAGAGAATCGCGATAACTTATGTCTCCCTCGGGCGATTGTTTTGGGTAAAATTTATAGGGAACGCGGACAATTAAGAAATGGGGAAAAAAATGCAAAATGGCATGCTGTTCGTAGACAAAATTCCATACTTCAGACTGTATTAGCACGAGATCTGACGCGTAATGCGCTTGTGGAAATACCGCCAGAAGGATATGTTTTTTTTTGAAATTGAGAAATTTCAAAAATACCTCATGTGCGAACAAATTGCCATTATCGTTTTTTATTTTAAAACTTTCGCTGACGGCACATACCCAACTTTTTTCTATGGCACACGGTATTTTATCGAGGTAAGTCAAATCCCTTTGCACAGTGTACATTTATTGTATGATAGCGACATTCGTCATTATCATACAATTTTGAACTTGCCAGGTGCGGCTTCCAATCGAAATTTTTGTATACCGTGTAACAAAGGTTACCAAAATATAAATAACCATAGATGCTCGCAAAAATGTATGGCTTGTTTTTCGCCACCGGAATGTGAAAAACCCCTTGATGAAGCACATATCGCAGGCCGTAAGTGTGAACAATGCTTGCATCTCTTTTTTAATGACGATTGTTTCAACTGTCATAAAAGAAGTAATTCTTATTCCTCTGAAAAAAGTGTTTGTGAGGTAATACGAATTTGTGATATATGCTCGCGACTGGTCGACCTATCAAAGGATAAAAACCACAAGTGTGGTTTTTCTTTTTGTAGGACATGTGGATGCACTCGCGAATTCAATCATGATTGCTACATGAAACCCATAAGTCACGATTCAGGGGTAAATAAAGCGAATGGGCCAGTCATATTTATCTTTTATGATTTCGAGACCCAACAGAACAAAACGGTCGAGGGAAGCGATTCGGTTAACGAACATATAGTTAATCTCTGCCTAGCTCAGCAGGTCTGCTCGTGGTGTATCACTGAACAGGATATCAAGAAACCTTGTGAACACTGCGGGTTGATTTGCGAATTTGTATTTGATGGTGACAATCCCGTACGCGACTTTGTAGATTTTACTCTTCGTCCCATAGTAAAGATTAAAAAAATAATCTGTATAGCCCATAATTCTAAAGGCATTGACGCGCAGTTTATTTTAAAACATTTAACAGAACACAATAATTGTCAAAAAAGAGATCCGGATCTCATTTTATCAGGTACTAAAATTATCTCAATACCGTAAAACACACAACATTTATAGATAGTTTGAATTATTTTCAGTTACCTCTTAGCGCACTTCCGGCATCGTTTGGGTTAGAGGGTATATGGGAAAAAAGGAACATTTCCACATCTCTTTAAAACCCGGAAAATAAGAATTATTGTGGACATCTTCCAGAAATTAAATTTTATTCTCCGGGTACAATGTCGAAAAAAGCTCGGAAAGAATTTTTAAATTGGTACGAGGAGAAAAGTAGTGATCCAGAGTATCAGTTTAATTTTTGGGAAGAGCTTGTTTCGTATTGTAAGAACGACGTGGATATTTTAAGTTGTGCATGTATTGCGTTTCGTAAAATATTTCTCGAATGTGGAAATTTTTGTCCTTTTACATAAGCCCCTACGATTGCATCGGCGTGCAATCGATTCTTTCGGAAGCATTTTTTGCGAGAAAATATTATTGGAATTATTCCGAGAGGTGGCTATAGGTGGTGCGATACCCAATCCAGGGCTGGCGTTGAATGGCTGTTATCGATGGAGCGCGGTCTTGATATTGTTATTCGTCACGCTGGTAGAGCTCGAGTGCGTCGTCTTCAAGAAGGCCCTGTAGTAGATGGATTTTTTTAAGATGAAGCTACGAGAACACGTCGCGTATTCGAATTTCATGGTTGTTTCTGGCATGGTTGCAAGCTCTGTTATCCCACTGACAGAGATCAAAAACTTGCAAATACTGGAGAAACCATGAATGGCCGATACGAAAAGACACGTGCGCGGTCGGATAAAATAAAAAGATACGGTTATGAACTCACAGAGATATGGGAATGTGAGTTCAATCGCCTCAAAAATACAGACAATAACCTCAACGATTTTTTAAAGAACCATCATTTATTAAAAACTGATAAAGTATTAAACCCTCGCGATGCGTTTTACGGTGGTCGTACAGGGAATACGAAATGCTTTTACGAGGTGAAAGACGGCCCCGGAAGCTTTATCATCCTCTTTTGCCTGTTCGCTTACACATGAAGCTAATGTTTTCTCTCTGTCGCACATGTTCTGAAACTCTGGATCAGGGAGTGTTCGCATGAAGATGAGTCACAGCGTGTGTTTGATGGTACATGGGTTTCCGATGAGTTAAAAAAAGCTGTGCAATTGGGCTACAAAATTGTCGATATTTCAGAAATATGGCAATATAACGTAGTACAGTATGATCCAATCACGCGCAAGGGAGGACTTTTTGCAGGATATATTAATATGTTCTTAAAGATCAAACAGGAGGCAAGTGGTTGGCCATCATACTGTATTGATGAAGTTTCAAAGCTCGAATACATTCGTAATAATTTACCGCAAACAGAAATCGTACGCACGCGAGAGAAATTATTACGTCTCCTTTCTAACCCAGAAATTGAGGTTAAGGATGTCATGCCTGCAAATCAAAATATGTTGTACGTTGTCATTGCAGCGTACACCACTGCTCAGGCACGATTAAAACTGTACGAATATTTAGAACAGTTAGATCGACGTGTCTTATATTATGACATAGATTCGTGCATATGTCTCTCGCGGAACCGCTGATGAGTACACCCCACCTGTAGGTTCACTTTTGGGTGACTTGACCGATGAGTTGGAAAAAGATTATGGAGAAGGTGCCTACATACACTCCTTCGTTTCAGGTAGACCGAAATTTTATACATATGTGTCGTGCGCCGAAGAAAGGGGGCTTACTCTGAAAAGTGAGATTGTTCAGGGCGAGCGGTCAAAGTCGACCGGATAGACGCGACTTTTAGGAGAGAGGGAAGACTCACGAAATCTTCCCTCTCCACTTACTATACATTCTCACCCATATAGCGGCGCGGCTCACGGACGGGGTATAGATGAGACGCGTAGATTGAAGTGTTGAGTAATGGGAGGTGTTTCACGTGATCTCGAGTGAAAGCCCGATTTCTCGGGTCTAACAACTCAATTATTAGCAATAATAACGCTCGGAAATTTTTGTCGATGGTTTCATTGAAAAGAGCAACTCAAAAAGTATCGAAAGGTGTAAAAACCTCGATTTCGATTTTTTAGAGTAAACCCCCTTTCTTCGGCGCACGTCACATATATAGCTCGTGCGGCAGATGGCACCGAGTCTCCTGTATTTAAAGCTAAAGGCATTACACTAAATTTCGATAACTCACAACTAATCAATTTTAACTCTGTTCGAGATCTTGTAGTCTCCGAAAGTAAAGCTATTCGAATAAACTCTCGCAGTATTCGAACCACTCAATTCCATCAGGTGATAACTCGTAATGAAACAAAAATCTGTCGGGTATCGAACATGAAAAGACGTAGGATAGAGAATTATGATTCTTTACCCTACGTATACAAATCCGACTAAATATAACTGTTTTTAGACATTTATTTAATTATTTATTTAATATATTCGGTATTCACCTCCATAAAATTGCTATGATTCATATGTTTAGAGTTCAAAAAGGTATGCATGAATCAATTATATTTATAAATAACGCCGATTTCAATCTTATTTTTTTATTTTACAGATCGCAGCGATAAGACTCCCATCACAGACTACTCTCCTTGTCTGGGCGACGATGAGGACATAAGTGATTGTTCTATCATCATCTTTGACAGTGATGATGATGATGATGATGATGATGATGGCATAGAAGTATGGTCTCATTCAACCAGTTTGACACCAGCTCAGAGAGTTAGGACTGAGAGACGAAGTCAGTTTAGGACTCACCCTTATATTCAACAGTCGACGCGACCTCTGTCTTTAACCGACAACGGAATCTCTGCACTCGTAAGGTCTTCCTCTCCTCTAGCACCACCATCACCACCTTTTTACATTCCAAGACCTTCCCAACCAAACATAGACGAGGCACTTCCTTCCACATCCCGCTGTATATTTGTTCCTGAACCTAGTCCCTTCCCAGCTTTAACCATTTATGAAGATTTTCCTTGTGATCCACCTCCACCTTACGAGTCTATTTTTCCAGAGAATTGATAAATTCGGTCGATTTTCCGTTTGGCAGAGTGTGAGGAGTCAATTACATAACTTTCTCTTTTTCTCTTCACTGACATGCTCATCTCCCTATAATTGTATATGAATAAAAATTGTAGGAAAAATCGAAGGGCGATGAATATTTTAACGATATAAAGTGAGAAAGTTATGTAACTGACTCAGTAATTATAAAATGTATATAAATATTTAATTATTGATTTTACTCCTTTTTTATTGCTATTTTTATTTTCCTATTTTTATTGTAAATATTTTAGTAGTTTTAATAAAAACATTTTTATTAAATTAGATTTAAAATGTTTAATATTAAATTTATATCTTACTTTTGATTTTCTAATTAAAATCAGCAAAATAATCATAGAATTAATTATTCCTTTCATCATTAGTCTAGATTTAGAAACCATTAGGACATATTGAGAATATTGCGTCATACAATCTTTCCGAATCTTTATCAACCCTACACTAGTATACATTTCTTGGAAATTCCCTCTATTATCTATATATTCCTTATCTGTCATTCCTAGACTTAAGTAAACACGTGCGAGTAGCTAGACGAGGCCCAGACACACAGCCCAGGAGTGGGGGTAGGCTCCAGACGTCTGAGAAAACACCGAGTAGTGGGGGTAGGCTGGCGGCCGAGCCATAGTTGATCCTAACTACTTTTATAAGATTTCGGAGGAGTAATTCTGAGAGATTTCTAAGACTTTCAGTAAGGAATTTTCATACATTTTCCTGGACCTCAAAGAATTTTATAGCGCTTCAAATATTTCAAGATGTTTCAAGGAATTCATTCACAAGAATTGAGGTATTTTGAAGGATTTCAACGATTTGAAAAGATTATTAAATATTTCACAGGGATTTGATGCGGTTTTACACAATTTCTTAGAATTTCAGAAGGTTTAGAAGAATTTTCCCATGAAAAAGAAAAAAGTGGAAAAGACATCGTCAGATCGTATGACGTCTTTACGATATCGTAAAAACACCTTAACGACATGGGCATAGGATGTCGTAAGGTTGTCGTAAAGATGTCGCAACGATTTCGTAAAGACGTCGCCAAATTTTGTGCCCACTGTGAAAATAAAGTTAGCTAGAAATTCGTCAATATAATTAGTCACATCTCTCTATGTGTATAACATTATCCCACTCTGTCCCCTCCAGCTCACTTCTCTGGATCTGCGCCCGTACAAGAGCAATAACCGTTTAATATTAAGTTTCGTTTAAGTATTAGTTCAATATTAAGATACCCATAAAAGCAGAAAGAAAGTTGCCATGAAAGACGAAATTCGAATACGAAAAAAAACGCTACCGGAAATTATTATCTGCGTAATCCGATTTTGTCAAAGAACGGTACAATTTTACATAAACTTACTATTTTATCACAAAAAATGAAATAAATCTAAAATAAAAGCATACATCTCATTTTAGGCATGTATGTTATGGAAAGTTCAAATTGAATTATTGCATTAGTTAATCCATCAATTATAAAATTCAATATTACATCAGCTTTTCAACCAAATTTGAATGAATCAGTTTAAAAAAAATATCTGTCATGACGTCGATGTTGCAGCTATATGAAGAGCAGGCTCTCCTCTGATAAAGTATAAAATTGATTCTACACGGAAAAAAAATTTCATTAAATTTTATAGAACTCGCCCTATAGTAGAGAATACGACGGGTAGTTTAATAAAAGTTAAAATCTTCTTGGTTTTACATTGCATTGAAATATTCTACGAAATGTGTTACAAAATTCTATGAAATATAAAGAATGAGGTGAAGTAATCTCTGTTAGAAGGCAGGATGCGAAAAAAGGAGGAACAGTTCTAGAAAATCTAAAAGTCCAGCTAATATGGAGTCTATATCGGAGAAGTCTCCAAACTATAGATAACAGTTCTATAAAATGATGACCGATTTTTCGCCTAAAAAAATTAATATTTTTTATTATTATTATCATTATGCTTTAATATTTGTTCACATATTTAATTACATAATTATTTACTATTACGCAAACAATCACTAAATTAATAATCGCACGCTAATAAAATTCGTATTCGCTGTGGGTACGAACCCCCTACCTACGCATTCGCAACTCCTAACAAAACCTCGCAGCTAACTTAACTCGGAGTATTAAAAAAAAATCTCAAATATAAGCAACAGCTGTGCAGGGTCGCGTGAAAAATTTTTGTGATCCGTTTCAT
>CAKNWU010279042.1:0-10054 GCA_932072015.1 Andricus quercustozae
ATTTTTCGATATCTTTTCCAGTTTTAAGTTAAGTTTGGATCTTTTCAAAACTTGTAAATGTCTCTTAAACCAACTTAAATTTTTTCGAGATTTATAACTGTTAAATTACTACTGTTGCATCAAAATTCAATAATTTCACTTCCAGATTAAAAATTTGTTGAATAGAACAATTATAATTGTCACGTTCAAAGCTGAAATTTTAAGGATTCAAGGCTTTTATTTCATATTATTAAGTTTAAAATTGTTAAGTTTCTAATACTTGATTTATAATTGCGGTTTACAATGGAATATATTACTTTGAAAAAATATTTGAAATGGATTTGGGATTGGATAGGAGTGTTTAGTTTTTCAAATTATTTTTAAATTAGGATTCGTTCATAAAGTTTCAATTGAACGTGTACATTTGTTTAACTGCTAAGCTCACAAATTGAAAAAATTCTATTTTTAACTTAAAATCTGTAACTTACTTAATTTTGAACAGATTCAGAATCGTCCTGGGAAATCAATTATTGCTTAATGTACAATAATCGAACTGCAGGTCCATGTGATTTATTATAATAAAAAAAGTTCTTGGTAAAAGTGAAATATTTGTTTTAAATTGTAGTAAACTACAGTATAGTATATAAACTACCAGTATGTAAAACATATTTTTACGTACAGTTTCTCAATATTTCATCTTTTGTAAAATTTTCTGTAAAGATTTGTACTTTTCTACAAGAAAAGAACCAAAATATAAACGTTTGGTTTAGGTTTTCTAAACATAAAAAAACTCTCTAACGCCCCCCACCCCCTCAATAAAATAAAATTGTACGATTTTAAATGCAGAATCATTTAAAACTGAATAATGAAATATTGAAGGAAAAGGTATAATAATATCTGATAATTTCAGTGCCTTATATTGAGCAATATATCCAGCCTCAGCAAAGATAATGTTGGATCAACAAAGAAACTTTTATTCAGAGTTTAAACAAATATTCCACAAAAACAGATTTCTGTTAGTTCCACGTCATCTTTAGCGAACCTTTATTTAAAATACATCAAGAGTTTTTAAGATTACACAATTTAGAACTAGTATAATGTCAAGTTTTGAATGTATGATTTCGTTTATAAACATTTTACTTGAACAATAGTTAGAAGAAAAAATATTAAATTAGGAATTAAATACTTCAAACCTTAATTTCGATGCGATAAAAATTATGCTACCGTCAATTTTGAGTATTTGAATTTGAATACTCAATAAAAGAAAGCCCTAGGAACAAAATAAAGTGATCCGTCCCAAATTCAAGAGCAGGAATATAAAACATTTAACATTTTAAAACTTAAAAATAAAAAACTTTAAAATTCGGCAAATCCTAAATTAAAGCGTCTTTGAGTCTAACATATGGTAATTTAGAATTCTTCAGTAATTGCGTATTATGAACTTTGGCTTAATATTTTCGAATTTATAATCTTGGTATTTGTTATATTTCATATTTATATTGACATTTATATTCTATTGAGTACACTTACCACGAAAATGCAAAAACATCGCTATTGTAATTAGCAGGGTGCTAATGAGGATCTTCATTTTTCAGGAGAATCCCGTACACGATGAGTGAGAAAGATTCAACACATTCACTGCTATATATACTGGTCTAGTATGTAATACCTTGTAGGCTGTCTTTCTTTAAATAATATAGCTAGTTCAATATATCAAGTAAAAGTGATGATCAGAACATTAAACTTAGCCTCTGAAAACAAATTTACCAAGTGCTTACCAAGCTTCCATACTTTTTCTGTTAAATTAAAATTTTCGATTTTCTACACGGAAAGACATTTTGTTCCGAAATTCGAAAAAAGTAACACGAAATATTAATATCAAACTGCTCTAAAGTAAGGGGATTTGTGATTCAATTCTAAAATTATCATAGGCAATATTAAACTGCCAAGTTACTTTAAAAACTCGAGAAATAATACTATTTCGAAAAAGAATTATAGCATTTATAAATCGCAAGAGCGAAAAATTAATATTGAACCTTGGGAAACAATGAGACGAGCCTTTAACAATTATAAATGAAGGTTTCCGACTTTTGGAAGCGACGATGTTAAAAATTATGAGTCATGCCGAAATAAGTACGACAAAAAGTAGATAGAAATGGAAGGTATCGGGGAGATAAAGGGAGGGTTGGAAGCTCCCTAAATTCTAAGCGACTGTTTATGAAAATTAAAAACATATAATTGAAATGCTCCTCACATTTGGGTGGTATTTGTTGGTTAATAGCAAGAAGGATAGTGTTCAGGGATAATGAATTTCTATATAATAAGATAGAGCGAGAAGGAGTTATCTGATTAGATAACAAGAGACATAAGATAGAAAGAGCCAGCGCACGGATTAGTGATACGATAGGAAGAGATAGCAAGTTGGAAAAGTGATCTGGAGAGTACAAGAGGAGGGATTGAGAGGATAGATGTCGAGGGAGCGAGAGTGATGTGTCTATCTCATAAGATAGGAAGATATAGCAAGTTGGAAGACTGATCTGGAGAGTACAATAGGAGGGAGTGAGAGGATAGATGTCGAGGGAGTCATGTGTCTATCTCATAAGATAGAAAGATCTAGCTTGTCAGTTGATGGGAAAGGGGTGAAGTTAGTATGCGATTCGGCTGAAATGGCTGGTATGACAACTGTCTCAGCAGAAACGGCCAAGCTGGTATACCAGCTAGCCCGTTAGTGGAGGAAAGAGGTGGGGGAATTTAAATAACAAGAAAATTTTTAGTTTGATTGAATTTTATTCGTGATCTTCATCTTACATTGTTTATACCGCGAGTCGGAGTTCTTATTCCTTTAGTTATTTTTTCTTCCACCGACGAGGTTGACGGAGATGTTTCGTCCGGGCGGCCTCTGGCTGGCTTCTAGCTGGAGGATCCCGAAGAACGAGAGAGACCTGGAGATTGTGTGTGCTTGTGTTTGGTCACGGCAATGGCTTACTCGTGAAGACCTATGGCTGCCTTCCAACTGAAAGTATCTAAGGCTGGCTTGCAGCTGTAGGATTTAGTGTGAGGGTTCTGGCTACCAACTCCCAAACACTTCTGTCGTTCTGGGCCAGTGCGCGCCCTTTTAACGGGTAGGCTGCGTGGGCGTTGCGTGAAGTCGAGTGGAGAGGGCAGAAAATCGATGGAGGGAGATGCGCGCGTCGAGCTTCGCGGGCGCTCTACTCGCGACTCTCGCCTCTACTCACCTTCGTCGGCGAGAGTGTTTTAAATCTACCAATAAAAGAGTCTCGCTGTATGCGAGCTGCGTATAACATTATTATACAATCAAGACGTTTCCTTTCGGGGCAGGCGTGAATTGCTCGGTTGGAAAGTTAATTTTTCATAATTATTAATAAGCAATCGCAAATACAGTGACTTACATAAGTAATCGCACGCTTGAAACTAAATGTTTTTGAACTCAATGTTTCTTTAAAAAAATAATATTTCTGATAATAAACAATAAAGAAAAGTCAAAAGCAAAAATGCTCTAATAACTTTGATGACAAAAACAGATTTTCTGTAATATAAAAACTTCCATAAAGCGCGCAATTTTAAATTTATCCAGTTCTTTCATAAAACATTCTTACTCAGTTTTTGATGTGAAATAATACTTCTTAAATAATAATTTAAAATATGTGAAAGAAATAATTGAATTTTACTTATTTCAGAAAGGGCTCAATTGTTTTTTCTTCAAATATTACAACCATTTAAAAACTATCTAAAACTGATAAAAAGTAAAGAACAGTTGAGTTCAAAAACGCTTTAATGTTTTTAGTGACAAATATTACCTATTTCAACAAGTATTTGATACTTTTTTTTTATTTCAAATATAAAATACTTCGAAATCAGAAAAGAATATAATTCTTTTAAGAAAAATCGAGGGCAAGAACTTTCAGTTTAAAAGTGATTGAGTCTCATGATGGTCACATAAAAAATATTTGCTTGCTTTCTCCTTGCATTCTTAATTTTTTTTTTATAATTATTTTGTTATAACATGAAACACATTCGAATAAAGTTCCGAATAGCGCTCACCTCTGATTTTTTTTAAACTCCGTATGCTAATGAATCTTGATGCGCTGATTGCAAAAATTATAGTGAAAATTGTCGGAAATTTGATTTTTGTGGTGAAAACCACAAAAATCCCATACAAATCATGGATTTTCGTAATCAGCGTGTCAAAACACATAATGATTCGTATTTATTAGTTGAATTCAATTTTTTTTATATACTTTAAAAACTTTCATGGTTGATGCATGAACTATTACATTTTTCGTTGAGAATTCCTCGTTTATAGTTAGAAATTTCTTACTTATTATTTATTGAGCAATATTTTTCTGAATCTAATGTTTCGCCGCTAGAAGATTGGGAAAATGCATTGCCATCCGTCTTTGAAACCGGGCATACCTACATTTTTTAGATTTTTCGGAGAAGTTTAAGTATAAAAATAATGCATTGTTTAAAAATGTTTTCATTAAAAATGTGAAAATTTTCGTGTAAATATAAAAAGTTGTTTTCATACACTTAAACGAACCGACAAGAAAAATCTGATAACTGTAGTTTTTGTAACAATAAAAATTTGTTGAAACGCAGGCTTCTTCGGAAACACGCTACACTTAATTAACAAATTAAAATCTAGTAGAATTTTAGCCAGAAAGAGATTGAAGAGGAATTAATTTAAGGTCTTTTTGTTCCTACAAAAGCGTTTGGATATGTTTAAAAGTAAAATAATGATCTGTGAATTAAAAACAAATTAGGAATCGAAAAGTCCGAAAATCTCACTTTTAAGAATCTAATAATTTTCAAGAAAGAATACGCGAAATTAAAATTATTAAAATGTTACGATTTGAAATGCAAAAAAATTCTAAATCTAATAATTAAATAATAATAAAAACCGAATAAGGCATGCATCATTCGCTCATTATGGCTCCCAAAATTAAAAAATTTTAAAACAGACAAATATTTTTAAAAATTACAAACATTCGTAGATTGCGTAATTGAAAGCCACAATATTATTTATTTATAAATTTTTAAAATTCAAGAGTGTTGACATTTTTTGTAGTTAAAGAAATTCTATATAAACGAGGTAAAAGATTGAACGAAAAATTTCAAGGGCAGGAAATGAATACTAAACAATTTTAATTCGTGGGTGGTCAAAATTGAACAACTTGAAATTGTAAGTGTTTGAAACAAAGTAATAAATTATTAATGAAAGTCTTAGAATTGAAGAATTGTATCAAAAAATAGTGTTTTGTCAAGCCTAAAAAAGAAAAAAGTAGTTTTCAAAAAGTTTTGAAAAATTTTGTTCTGGTTAAATTTTGCTGAACCGCCAAAGTTTCCTATCCATACAGAATTTTCACCTGCAATACCTTTTTTCCATTTGACAATCTCGTTTATTCGTTTTTTATATTTAAGAATTCAAACGTAATTTCATATTGGTTAACAAATTATGGAAAATTTCTCGTATGTATAGTAGGGTGGTCAAAAAATGAATAATAATTTTTTTTTTAATTTCCATGCATATCGTGAAAAATGGGGTTTATCGAGTTTTGGTTCTGATTGATTTCCTGCGTTTTCTTAACACAAATTTGTTGTTGTATCTAAAATATAACTTTATAATAATAAGTAGATGTTTCTATGTATTGTTCAAAAAATAATTATTGTTTTCAGCAATTTTCTTACAGAATAGAGTTAGAAAGTCGCAATTTTTTTCGAATTTTCTTAATTATGTTCCAAGTTTTGAACTCACTTTAGGAATTTTGTACTTTCGAAAAAATTCGTGCAGTAGCGCTGCCGCGACCTACCTCTGATTAGCGTTCGAGTCTAGTCATCTGATTTTTTTTTATGTCACAAATTAGTAGGAGAGAAAAATTGAACACATCGGTGAGCATTCTCTTTCACCGTTCAACAATATAAAATAACATTATATAAGAGTAATTTCTAGTTAATCATGTATTTATTTAAGAGTATACATGAAGGAAGTCCTACACAATTTTTATTTTGTTGATTATCTTGCGTGTAGAATAATCTTCATAAAATCATGCAGCGACAAGCTCAGCACCCGTAATGGCTTCGTTAGGCCCTTTGAACAGCTTAAAATGTATGCCAGATACACTAACTATATCGGATGAATGTTGTCCAGGGTCATGCACATTTTCAGGCATGAGGTTAATTCCAATCGGAACTGAGTTCCTAACCGCTACCTTAAAGCGTTTGGCAGAATAATTAATATACCATTCTAACGCATTAGGTTCTAGCGTGTAACCCTGACCTTGAAAAGAAAAGAAAGATTTGTGGATTCAAAAAGATTAAAGCTTAATATCAAATTCAAAGAGTGAACAATTCCAAATTTAAGCACTGAACGTTTAGGTAAAGCGAAAACATCGGAGCTTCAATATAGACAAACAGAATTAATTAATTTTAAGATTGTTATATATATAATAAACTTAATAACAAACTAATAATACTCTTCTAATGATCTGGTTCCACGTGTACCAAAAATCATATCACATATTTATTTACCTGTTCTTCTTGGTCCTCTGATTCCTATCAGAGCTCCTTCCTCATTCATATATGCTACCAATCTTACGTTATCTAGATCCATAGTGCGGACTAAAATATTGTTAAATAAATAATATGCGGCTTGAGGAATATAATTGTTCGGGTAGATAGCTTTTCGCACTCTTCCACGATGATCTAGCCACACTCTAATTTCGATCTCCTTACAATGGACAATTCTATTTGCTGGGCCGTCATTAGGATCTGCGACTCGAAATTGATCTTGATCTATTTTACTTCCTCGCCGTCGCCCTACGACTCGACTCAGTGCCGCAGATGGAACTTCTCGCGGCTCCGCTGCATTCACTTCTGCAAAAAAACCAAAGACTTGTTATTTCAAAAAGACTAAATATAAACCTCTAAATTAACCACTCCACAATTATAAACTAAAGCACTGATAACAAAACAATTAAGCAATGAATAAAGTATACAAGGGTTGTGATAATGGGAATTGACTAGGAGATTTCGATAAATTTTCGCACGCTAAACACCAATCTGGAGTCTAAAGTTGTCCGTCACGTATATTGTTTGAGAAAATAGAGCTCAAAACACCCAAATAAGGGGTTTTTGGCTATTTTTGTATAACCGAGGGGACTAAACCCGGAGTCCTAGGACCTTCCAAAATATCTCCAATTGAAGCTTGTCATTTCCCTTGTCGACCCCAATAAACAAAAATCTGTTCACATCTAACCTTGAAGCCCTCTGCTCCTTATGGATGGATCGGCGTACATTGCACCCTATAGAAACCAACCTTAAGTTGAATAGTTGACCTCATCGCAGTTTGTGAAATCTAAAAATGAAACAAATAGCATCGGCTTCCATTTCATTTACGGACCGATTATAGTAACAACGTTTAACGTCCCTTAAACGGAATGATCTACAAAGCAACCGTTCAATAAACCGTCCTCTCAATTGATTCAACCCATTTCAGTTTAAGAGGAAATACAATTTAAAAAAATGTCTTTGTTGGAAATTTGGACCAAGGACCCTTGGTTGAATGAACTAAAACCCTTTGGAATAAACACTTCTGTTAATTAACAAGGCGCACAGGGCTTTAACGTCAGATGAGATTAAATTTTGTTTCATTGGTGTCGAAAGGAAAAATAACAAGTTCATATCAGACATTTTGGGAGGTTCTAGGACTGCGAGTTTAGTGCCCACTGTCATCCGAAAATGTAACGTGCGAAAATCTGTTGAAAACAGATAGTCACTTTCCATGAGCACTCCGAAAGTTGATATTTGCAGATTTTAATATCAAAATTAAACTCGTCAAAATTAGTCAAATAGATGGCATGCGCCTTCAAAAATGGGTTTCGTAGCAAATCTCGGACTTTTCCGTTTTACATCGTGCTTCATCGGAACTTGTAACGCCTTCGGGCACTGGGTCTTTACCCCCATTTTCAAAATTTGTGAATCTTCTCCGTTTTTAAAAAACCTGCAACTGACCGACAACAGTCGAGTTTGAACACCGCAACCGAATACTTAACTACTTGCAGCGTACCTTGTAGTTCTCTCGGCTCAATATCATTTTTGCATCACTATGTTTTTTTACATGAATTACGTGAAAGCTTAAATTAAATAATCATTACTTATTAAATTAATTTATTTTTTAAACAACCCTTCTCTTCACGGAACATCTCTTAAATCGTAATACAAAAAAATAACTGTGGTACGGCTCTTCGGATAACGAGAATTCCGGACAAGCAGCACGACCACAAATACAACTCAACAGTTTTTTGAGGGATTGCAAGAAATTAGAAATTTCAAATGTATGGAAATATTTCTTAAATTTGAGACAATTTTATGAGATTTACTTTTCAACATTTTAAACGAATTATTGGGATAATCTATCTTTGAATATTACAAGGACTTTTTGTCGAATTGAATCTACCAATTGAAAGGAAGTTCAAAGTATTTTTAGGATAATTGGACATTTTAGGGAATTTCCAGGGATTCCGAAAATTCAGCAATCTCAGATTCTAATTCCAAATGTATAAAAGCACTTCCAAAATTTTAAAGAATGTTATCAGGGATTTTTCAAATTTTACAAATATACAAAGCCTCAGAGTACTTGGAATGATTTTAACGAACTTTTACATGATTGTAGTGGTACCAGTCTAAAACAGTTTGTCGTTGAAAGCGAACGCGTCTCTAAATGTCGAAAAATAAAATACTATTTTCCCACACTATTTAAGTTCTCTTTCGAAATACCGCTCAAAGATTAACAAAAATCTCTGAAGAATAAAGGAGAATCCAAGTCCAATATAATGATGAGTATTCACCCATTTTTTCTTCAAATAAACGAAAATAATTTTACAATACCACAATTTAAAAAGAGAGTGTTTATGAATCAATAATTTGAAATTCTAAGTTTTTTAAAGCAACGAAAACTCTGCAAATTTAAGTTGGAAAAATTAGTCAAAGCAGAAGAGATGCGCCTACACATCACCCTCTCTCTCCTTTCTTTATCCTTATCTTATACTATCCTAGTACTAGAGCACCGAATGTGCAGTTCTGTGATGTGAGTACAGAGCGATCATTAAATTTATAATAGAATCTGGAATTTTTAAGGAAAACCCTTATTTCATCGACTTCTTTCACACCATTTATTCAGCATTTTGTACATCAAAATTGACGTTTCGAAATCAGACCGATTCCCTCGTCAGATAATCTATTATGAAACATAAATAGTTATAAACATATTATGTAAGTAAATGTATAAATAAATATAATAGTAAAATTGATAGAATAGTAAATTATAATACCTTTAAAATTTCGCAGATAATTAGTATTTTTTAAATGAACTCGAAAATGTTTTTCTCAAAAGATGTATTGAAATAGTCATTCTTAATATAAATAGAATGCTCATTTTTAAACATAATTAAGAACTGTAATACATAAATTATACGAAATTGAAATTAAATACGTATTTATAAGAATGGATGCTAAGTTAGTAAGTCTATAAATAAGTTTCTGACAAATTGTAAATCACCTTTTTTGATAACGAAGTATGTAGAATTTAAATAATACTTTGATTATTCGATGTTTAAAATTATATAAAAGTTTTGTTAAAAATTAAAAAAACAAAAAGTAAATGTAAAGGTATGGCGGAGTGTGCATCCTCCGTCTCCATTTTAAGATATGAGTATTCTTTATATTGAGAACATTATCTGAAGAGTGATGCCTTCGCGCATGCGTAGTAACCCTTCTAAATGTGATTGGCGTAAGTACTAGCAATACTACATAATAAAATATAACTGAATGAATCATAATAATATAACAATCGAAAGGTATGAAAATCGAAGTGGTATATAAATCAACAGATGAACGTAGATAGAAATAATCGGACGCGATATAGAAATGGACTTAACATAATGAATCTAAGATCATGTTATATGATTCTTTGAAGAAATCTAAATCAGTTAATTTTTAATCCCATCCCAATTAATGTCAGTGGGATCTGTATCATGGCATTGAACCAAATATTTAG
>CAKNWU010279133.1:0-10805 GCA_932072015.1 Andricus quercustozae
GTTGCGTTCATTTCAGATGGTCGTAATTAGTTGCTTTCGTTTGGGTTATTGCTGTTGGTCGCGTTCGTTTCAGTTGGTTTGGGTGTCGTCGTATTCCCTCATTACTTGACTTAATTACTTTTATAATGGAAGTTCTATCTCAACAACAAAAGATTGAAATGATTCTCATTTACGGAGAAAGAGGCAGGAATAGCAATGATGCTCTCGCGCTTTATGCTCAACGCTTTCCAGAAAGTGTTCCTTCACGCGCTTCCTTTTACCGGGTTGTACAAAACTTCATCACTGACGGAAGTGTACAATCAAGAAGAAGGAAGCGTCGATTAACAGTTACTGGAGTTGACGATGAAATCCCGATTTTAGCTGCAGTCAATCATGACCCTCATGTTAGTACACGACAACTAAGCTGCGATTCTGGAATGTCTCTATCTAGTGTTTGGAAGGTATTAAAAAATAATAACTATCATCGTTATTATATTTCACTGCATCAAGAACTTCATGGCAATGATTTTCCGAACCGAGTGACATTTTGTCAAGGGGCAGTTCAGCAGATACAAGGAAACCCGAAGTTCTTTTTTCGAGTACTGTTAACAGACGAGTCGTCTTTCACAAGCCCTGGTAGCTTTAACCGGCACATCATGCATTATTTGAGTGTACAAAATCCACACTGATTACGTGAAGTTGAGCATCAGCGTCCATGGTCCGTGAATGTTTGATGTGGAATAATTGCCGTTCAACTTATCGGTCCGTATTTTATTGATGAAAATTTTAACGGTGAGAAATATCGTAGCTTTTTAGAAAATGAACTTCCAATATTGCTTGAAGACCTAAGCTTGGGAGTGCGACACAATAAGTGGTTTCAAAATGACGGTTGTCCAGCACATTATTCTGCAATCGCGACGGAAGTACTCAATCGCGAATTCAATGGACGATGGATCGGTAGAGGAGGTCCGATAAATTGACCTGCCAGGTCACCAGATCTTACGGCGCCGGATTTATATTTGTGGGTTTATCTAAAGAGTCGAGTGATAACATGATGGAGCGAATTAGGTCTGCTTGTGCACAAATAACAACAACCACACTTCGCAGTTGTGTGGAGTCTTTCGAAGCTCGGATTAACAAGTGCATCAAAGTGCGAGGACAAAATTTTGAGCACCTATTGTAAAATGTTAATCGAAAACCAGCACCTCGCTGATGAGAGGCGAGGGGACTCACCGAAATAAAGCAGCCCGATTATGAGAGGCGAGGGGATTCACCGAAATAAAGCATCTCCGATGGTGAGAGGCAAGGGGACTCACCGAAATAAAGCATCCCCGACGGTGAGAGGCAAGGGGGCTCACCCAAGTCCTTGAAATAATCAACAATCACATTTTGTGCAATTGCAGCACCATCATCGCGAATCAAAAAAAAAATTAGAATAAAACTTACGCATTCTATAAAGGAGAATCTGAATGTGTGACAAAAAAACGGGGTTTCCATTTGAAATTACAAATTTACCCCCACTCCTGCATTCTGGAGGGGCGGGGTGTGGTAAAGTTGTTCAAGGCTGCTTTTCCCCCTCGAAAATAACGTATTTTTGAGATATTTCGATGTATCAAGTTAAAAAGACGCCGCGTCGAATATCGATTCGAAAGACTTTCGAAATTCGTAGTTCGAATGGTTTGTTTTTTCAAGTGCGGACTGAGGACGTCGAAAGTCGTTTCTAAAGACCTTCGAACTTCTTAATTCTAATAGTTTTTTCCCCGATTCAAAACGCAACAAGTTTGAATTCGATCTGGTTATATAACAAATTATTTTATAACAATTAATTACACTTTATGCAATTAATATAGAAGATATATGAATGAAAAATTGTTTAATATATGAATGATTTGGTATTATGTTGAATTCTACTTACCAACAAAGTCAAGAAACATGACGAGCAAGAAGAGCAGCGTTAGGAGAGGTATCTTCATTTTGCACAGAGACACAGAAAAATGATTTTAAAAAGAATTCTCGTACTGTAACTGAATGGATCTTGAATATTTTTTGCTTGTATATATACTGGTCATTATTTTCTTATTGTTGACGAAATTGCTTATTTGCCAGATGTGATTTTGCCACCTCCACTGGCCTCTACTCATTTAACTTTACCAGAGCGACCACCACCCCAAGTTTCTGGAGCTGAGCAGAAGGAAGTGGCGGTGGAACTCAAACATGTAAGCCCTTGAATCAATTTCCCCTCGTTTGGCAAACCTGGACTACCTGTAGGCCGGGGATTGGCGTTACGTAGAGCGTACTTTGTTTACTATAAAATAAACCAACTTTATTTGTGTATGAATAGCTCACGTGGAATGCACAGAACATCTCTTCCTTTTCCAGATCCACCAGTCAAGTTTGAAAGATTTTTAATTTTCGTTCTAAAGACCTGGAGGGGTCATTTACAAACTACGTGGTACTTTCGAGGGTGGGGGTGGGTCGTTCAAATTATCATTCTCCATGTTAAGAACAATGGAAAACATATCATGGAGGGTGCTGGGGTAGGGGGGTCAGGATTACTTACTGAAATATGTATCACGTATTCTGTGAATGACCCCGGACTTCTATAGCCACGGCCATAAAATAAAAATCATACTTTAATGTATGATGTGCCTGGTATTATATTGTACTTATATAATTTCTTTTTAGGAGCAAGAATATATAAACAAATACGGCAGGAAATTTAACAGCATTTTTTTTGTATTTTTCAAATGCTACACCCTGAATTTCTTCCTTTTGGTGGAAACATACTGCCATAAATTTTCTTAGTACAAATAAATCATTGCATAGTATGACCAACTCTTCAGCACATATTTATAACACACAACAAATATAGTGGAGAAAAAATAACAAAATGTATGTAATTGTTTCCGTAGAATGGAATGACGTAATCAGTTTTACCGCATTTCATAGATTGAAGCATATTGTTCAAATAGTCGAAACTTTGGTAGAGATAACGTTGTCTCTGTCACGGTTTATTGCCGAAATCAGTTAAAACGCTAAATTACGAAGAAATTTTTTATTCTATCTGGTTTCGTGTTTTACCTGAAAACATCAGTTAAAACTATATTCATCCAATTGTGATTTCTGAAGTACTAGTTTTACCTGCACTATTCAGTAAAACTAGTTCTTTCCAAAGCAAATTTGAGTGAATCTAGTTTTAACTGATATTTTCCGTTAAAACATGAAATAAGATGAAATTAAAAAAATCTTCAGGTTTTTACAAAAGTATATGGCCACTTTATGTTTTAACTAGTTAAAACTAGTTTTGACAAACGAGCGTGATAATTTCGCGTTTGAACTGAATTCGGGTTAAAACGGTAACATATCCACAAAACACTTTTAAGGATAACTGTTTTCATAGTATTTTGAGCGATTATTGCGCAAGGATTTTCTTATCTGATTCGTAGTACGAGTATAATATTTCCATTAAGAAACTGTGTAATATAAAAAACTGTTTCAAAATATGCTCACTATTTGAACAAAGATTCCAGGGAAACAGATCTTTTTATCAAACCTTATCTCTGACGAGGCTTCTATTTTTCATTCAACAACTAAAAAATTTGAGGTTGTTTTTAGTCTTAAAGAACGTCCACTAATTACATAGGGATGATTTTTGAATTTTTTTCCCCTCTCTTCCTCTATTTTCAAAATTCTGTATTTTTCACTCAATACATTAAGCATATATCAATTGTTTTCACTCTAAATGAAATTTCGAAAGATTTCAAGGGATTAGAGATTGGGCTAAAGTAAAAAATATGGACATTGAATTTAACATAATATGTATTTATTTCAGTTGATTGGATAAGCATTTATCTTAGTGAAATATTTATTTGGTTCGAAGAAATATTTGTTCCCTTATTTTGTTGAAATACATGATTAATTGTTATGAATAATTTAATTTTACTGATCAAATAAAACATTTCTTTTAACTAAAGAAATAAATCTTTATGTGAACACAATATTTTATTCATCTAAAGAAATGCTTCATTTGTATAAATGCATCAACTCTTTGCATCGAATAAATATATTTTTAACTTACTTAAGATTCTTTTGAATTAAATAATTATTTTTTTGATTTAATCCAACATGAAGACTTCATTCAAGTATAGAAAAATTAATTGATTCAAATGCGTCCTGATTAATTCAAAGAATCGAGCTCATTGAATAAAATAAATATTTCCTTGAAGGACAAATCAGATTTCAACGAAATCAGACTTTTTGAGTCAACAAAATAATTATTTATTATGTACGCGATACTTATTTTAATCAAGAAAATACAGCCAAAGAAATGATTTCTTTAGATGAGCAAAAGATACGTCTGATTCAAATAAAAATTACTTCTGCGAAAGAATATTTTCGTGATGCTAAAAAATTGGATACAAGTAAATGAATTTACTTGGTTCGGAATAATTTTTTCCAGTGTATGTATTAATATCAATGAATTTATTACATTGAAGCCATTTTTACCATAAAAAAATTAATTTTTCAACAGCACAAATGTTCATTTAAAAAGTTGAATTTTCCACAAAAAATGATGACTTTAACAACACAGTAAAATTTTCAACAGAATAATTAATTTTGCTACCCAAAAATACGAATTTTCAACAAAAGACGTCAATTATCTACTAAATAGTGAAATTTTTACTTATAAAGGAAAAAATTTTCAAGCAAAAATGGAATAGTTAAATTTGCAGATGACTGAACGTTAAATGAATAGTAGAAATTATTTTTTAATTCGGTGAAAAGTATTTGCTGAAATTTTTATATTTGAAGCAAATTCTGATCAAAATCCGGACGAGTGTTAATAAGTCGATTACCGTGCTGATAACATTATCATATCAGTATATGTATAGCAAATAATATTCATAGAACCTGCTATAAAATATAAGGTTAAATTCATATCAGATATAGGGAAGCGATAATTCCGTATCTAGGGAAAATTTAGAAGAACTGTAAAAGAGAGCAATTAATGAGACGTGAAAACTTCGGTGATCATTTGACTAATGTAAACCAAAATATTTAGTGAGTATGTACAAGAGTGCGAGGTTATTACGCATTATAAATGATTCTTTTCGTGGACTTTTAAACTTATCTGATTAAATACCTTCTTTGACAGAAATGATATCCAGACACAAATAACAAAGAAACTACAATAACAAAAATCCTCGAAATTTAAAAATTTAAATCCCCAGAAACAACGTTTTGGTGTTCATGTAACAACCTTTTCAAAACAACGAACATTACATATTAACAAAAAATGTGAACATTTCAAAACCTGTGAAAAATCTAAGATGTTCTCTTCAACAGTACGCTATAATTAGTAAATCTTAAGAAACCGGAAACAATAAAGGAATTGAAACGTTAATTGTTTAATTATTAGATTATAAGATAAATTTTACAATAACAATATAATTTTAGAAATATATAACACAGGAAAAAAGACAAAACACGTTTTATCAGATAACAAAGATATTTTGTCATAGCGACAGCTGATAAAGAAGCTTAACGTAACAAATAATCTAAATGAAATGATGGGCACTTATAAAAACGAGGATACATCAATAAAGAAACTGCTAGATTTTTAAAAAGCTTTAACTCAGTGGCTTCAAAATTCTGTGCAATGCCAAAAATACATAAAATCAATAATCCTATGAGACCAGTCACCTCCTACTGGTTCTCTACTTTTTAAACTTATAAAATACGTTAGTTTTCCAATTAAACAGACTGTCAAAAAAAGTAATTCATTCATCAAAAAAAGCTGGGATCTCATTGACAAGATTAAAACCATTTAACATACCAGATAATTACCAACTAGTCTCAGTTGATGTAAATTCGTTATTCACTAACTTCCCAAAAGATTTAGTAATCAAAAATATATAATTAAATTGGCACAAAATAAGAGAAACTGCTAAATTTTCAGTAAAAGAGTTTTTGGAGCTTGTAGAATTTTGCATAGACAATGCCTACTTTGTTTTTCAAAATCAATATTGGGAACAAATTTTCAGGACTCCAATGTTGTTGCCGACTTAATTATGGAAAAACTTAGTTATGGCCTTACTCGCAGAACAATAAAATTGTCCAATCCTAGATTTAGAGATAAAACTTAGAACTTGTTATTGAAACTTTAAAGCGAAACGATTATTATGCAACCTGCTTTATTAAGAAATACATTAATCAAAGAGTTGATATCATAAACCACATTAATAACAACCACATTAGCAATACCGAAACTTTCGACCATGACAAAATCTTAGTACTTCCTTACTCTAAAGAACTTTCTAGATTCTATATGAATACTGTGACGTTGTAAAATTTTAATATTTTTATAACTCAATAAAATTCATGTAAATTTGTTGAATTTAGTTTTTGTTGATTTGTTAGTAACCACGAAGACTGCACGGTGTTCCTGGATTGTACTTTTTATTTTATAACCTCTAAATTTAGGTATTGATTCTGTCCTTATTTTTATTTATTTATGTAAATGTTCCTGAGATCCTGATACAACGCTGAAAAAAGAAACCTATGACTGTCCAATTAAAAGATTTTTCGAAAACCAATATATTATTGATCAATTCAAATTTTAATACCATCCTTTGCTGCCAACTTCATATTATGAACGGATACTTCTGATCGTACCCGAGGACTTTGGATAGTCTCTTGTGATGTTTTCATGTGATTGCTGCTTTTCTGCCTCTCGACATTTATTTCTCAATTCTTGGGACTCCAGATTTTATCATCTCCTTGGAAGGCTTTATTGTGTACTTTTAGCAAGCTAGAAGAAACTCCCTTGGCCGGAGCCCGAAGAGTAATCTATACCTTCTTCTTGTAGTATAGATTTATTCGGAGGAGAATCACAATAATTTACCATCTTTTGGATCGAATTGAATTAACTGCGACTTGCCAGTTCCGAAGTTTATTTCCTTTATTTTCTTTTGGTAGTAACGGAACCCTTTCCAGTTATGGCCCTTCCGTAGTTCGAAAATTATTTTGATTTTGGATCAATCAGAAGTTAGGAACAAAATCAATGAGTTTAAAAATAGAAGACAGTAAAGCAGAAGATAGTAAAATAGATGACAGTAAAGCAGAAGATAGTAAAATAGAAGACAGTAAAACAGAAGATAGTAAAACAGAAGATATTAGAACAAAATTCAAAGTTATTACAGAAATATTAAATAATAATTATTTATTTTTGTCAATATTAAATTTCGGTAATTAAAAAACTTTGTCGAATTCAATGATTGGACAATATAGTTCCGTAAATTTTAATTTTGGATATTCTTGAGATTTTTATTAGTCCCTAAATAAATAATAAATTTAATAAACTAGGATTTATCGTTAGTTTTCGCCCAAATCCTTATAAAGGTTTACAAAGATTATTGAAAATAAAAAATTATAACGTCAGTGGAGATGTTTCAGAAAAAAGTATTTTTTGAAGCAGGTGCGTATTGAAATTTTATTTTTTATTTCTAAACTTTCTTCTTTTTTTTTGGTAATCGATCTTTTTTCGCGAATTTATTTACTCACATAATTATTTTAAATAAATTCTATAATTTGTTATTACAATTGTAATTCAATTATTTAGCGATTTCATAATAAAGTTATGTATTCAAAACTAAAATGTTGAATCAGTAAAAATATAATTCAGACTTTTGATTCCCTTTTATTTAATTCCACTTTTACTTCTTATGATATTTCCTTGAATATTCTATTTAAAATTGTACAAATAGACATGTCTATTTGTAATTCTATATTGACGAATTTTAGTTTGGTTAGAAAATACTTCAAACTAAAAGTTTTAAATATTGAAAAGTTGCAACGCCGGGCATTTTTTTCTTAGGGTAACTTTTCACGAAGAAAAATTATAAAATTAAACAAAAATTATTACATTTACATTAGATTACATACATTTGGAGAAAATTAATTATTAAATGCTGTTTTCAATCTTTTTTTGGTTGGAAAATTAATTTGAAAATAAATAAAAAAAGGTTTAAAAAATTCAGTCGGTAGGAGTTATAATTATTTAGAAATCATTTTTTGAATTTTGAACTTTTCTCTGTGAAAAGAAACTCTTAGATTTCAGCAAACACTCTGAAAATATTAAAAATATTTAATTTTATTTAAAGTTAATCCGATGAAATAAAATTTTGCATTGCAGTAAAATATTAAAGCTACTAAAAAATATTTCAAAAAATAAATTTTAAATAAAAAAATTGATGAAAAATAAAAGTACCGAATAATAAATGCCCGACTTTTAATATTTCAGAAATCTAAATTTATCGAATTCTATAATTTCAACATTATTAAATTAATGAATTATTAATATAACTTTAATTCTTTAATTCGCGAAATTTAAATTACATTAATTAGTAAATTAATGATTAAATATTAAAAATAATTATCAATTATATTATCAATCCCGATGTGGTAGATACTTCCAAGAAGTTTGAAATATTTAATAAATTATTTACCTAATTATTTAATGAATTATTTACATTAAAATATATTTCCGGCAAATGTTGATTTCATAATCTTAATTATTTAAGGAATTTAATAATTTGTTAGTTTTATAATTTCTTTTATTATATCATTTCAGTATTATATATTTCAATTTTAGATTCTGGAAATTTAAAAATTTGAGAATTTATCATTTGATATTTCTATTCTTCGTCAATTTATCTTTTCGGTATTTTCGGTTATTCCCTTAATGTGAAGCAGTTCCAAATAAAGAAGTCAGATTTAAAAAGTTTTCAATTCGGAAGTAGTTTTTTTTCATTTATATTACAAGACTTCCAATTATGGAATATTGAAGGGTGGCCGGGCATAACCGTCTAAGTGCCACTTTATTCAAAACACGTTTTATTGGCTTAAAAATTCTCTAAAACTCCACCGCACATTTTGATGAATGAAATGTGAACTTTGAAATTGTTTAAACAATTTTTGTTTAATAAAATTGTTTAAAAATTCGAGCTACGGAAAAACTAATAGCGTCCATGCATTGGACAATTTTTTTTCCTATCTAGTAAAAAAAATATGTTGATATTAACATTTAATTGATAATACCCATTTATTTTTCGCATTTTATAGTCTCGAAGGGATTTCAAATTAATTAAAAGTAGATAAAAATCGACAAAATTGGTGACTAAGAGCGAGTGATTATTGCCACTAAGGTCACGGTTACTGAGACGTATACTTCAGATAAAGTTTGTTTATTTTTTACGCAATGCTCATTTAATAATATGATTTTTTATCACAGAAAAAATTACCTGAATATAATCTTTGTAATTCAGAATTATCGAAATAGGATTTAAAGAACATAAATCATTTATTTGAAATTTAATTTAATTGAACTGAAAAATTTATTTCATAAAGTAATCCAGGAATCAGTTTTTTGTAGACCAAAATTATTTTTCAAGGCTCATGATGCACCAATAAATATAATCAAAAGGTAGTATTGGGGTGAGATCACTTCATTAAAAGAAGTTTTTGTCACAGAAGAATCTGATTTTTTAATTGTTTAAACAGAAATGGAAGCCACCGCATAGATAAAGTTGGATCAACAAAAAAATTTTTTCCTGGCATCTTTCTCAAACTGTGAGCATAGCTTGAAATATATTGTAATGAAATTTAAGAATCTTAAATTAGATTAAAATAAAATTCAAAATTCCATTTAACTTCCAACATTCAAGTCAATGCATAAATTCCTGAAAATAAATCAAGAAGCTTACGGTAAAACTTGGACAAACACTACAAAATGCTCCTATTGCAATTCCTGAAAACAAAATAAAAATTTGTTTCTTTGGACAAAAATAAAAACGAGGAAAGAAAAATGAGAAGGCAACCAGCCAAATCCCCTTCCTTCTCTTTTTTATTTCTTTCGTCTTTTTTATTTTTATTACTTTGAAATCACAATAAAAAAGTATAGATAATATTCACCAACGTATCGGTGCTCGCACAGCACCCTTATCAAGGTAAGAAAACTTAGACCAGGTGGGAACAGCAACGAAATCACGATGCCACCTCCTGGATACCTGAGAACTAAGTGTGGGTATAAAGGCAAATCCTGTATACCTGAGAACTAAGTATGGGTCTAAAGGAAAATCCGTTATGAACAAGATTGAACAGGAAATAAGGGAAAGTCAAGATTTATGAAAATCTATTGCTAAATGTAATTAATCATACTAGAATAACTTTTGTTTAATTTATCCAAATCTGTTTTCAAATTAATAGACAACTTATTTTGTTTTTTAATATAAAGTATTTCCATGAATTCTCTCTTTCTCTCATTAATTTCACTGTGTAAAATTTCAGCATTATCCCAGTTGAACTCATGGTCAATATCAACAAACCCTCTCGTATGTCTAGCAAGAACACTCTTATAACAGGGTCCCAAACGAACATCACTTTTGTGTTCCTCCACCCTTGTAAATAACACCACCTTTCTCAAATTTGTCTAAAGGATCTTTACTAAAAGTTATTATTAAATCTATTTCAAATGGTATATGGAAAATGGTATGAATATGCAATTTTTTTAACATAAATTCAATCGTTTTCGAAATTTGACCAAAGAAAGGAAGAACAAAAGTATTAAAAGAACTATATTGTCTCAATTCCTTCTGATCATCTGTAGATAAAATGTTACTTTGTTTGGTTTTGATTTGTTGACTTATTATTGTGATATGCTGCTCAATTAATTTTCGTGGGTAATGATTAAGAAAAAGGATATTCCTAACAATATTCAAATTCTCTTTGTGAAATGAAATGTGGGACAAACCTAGAGCTCTGTCAAC
>CAKNWU010279143.1:0-25311 GCA_932072015.1 Andricus quercustozae
AATAGTTTATAATAGCTTCAATAGAACAGGCTTTAAATATTTTTGAAAATGCGATTAGCCCTTTCAAGAAAATCATAATATAGAAATAAATCTTTCTTTTTGAAATTTCTGGCATATAAATTTTTTATTTTCTTATCGTATACCGAAAAATATTTATCATTTTCCTGAGTAAATTTTCTATTTTGTAAGGTTTTCTGTAGGCTAAACAGCTCTTTCTTTTCTCACGAAATCAAAACCAAAAGAAAAAAACCCCATTACATAATTTTACATCTTTTTACTTCCTTCTACTCTAACACAGTTATTTACTTTTTCATTTTTGTACCGACAATACATTTATTCAGTTTTGCAAGTTATAAATTACCATTGTGAAAAATAAGTAAACTATTTTAAAAAATTTTAATTTTAGACCAAGAACATTTGTATTCTTGAATATAAACGCAGCAAACAGCATTCCATTTAAAATGCGTTGAATTAAATATATATTTCGAAAAGAAAACTGAAAGCAGTGATCGACTTTCAAAAGAAGCGACTTAAGAAAGTGACTCGTTGGCTTGCAATTACTTCATTCAATTATTTGCTGAGATATAATTCCTATTTAATTTACCTCTGTTTTTCAGTGACCAAAATGCGCTAGGAAAAAAATCGATAAGACCCAGGAATCAGAATGGGAAATACAGCATATGTTTAAATTTTTCATTTTGCTATTTAATGAGATTATATTTATAACTTATGGTTTATACATTTTTCTGCGCATGTGTGAACTTTTTTAGCATAGAAATACACTAGAAAAAAATTAATAACATCTAGGAGTCGAAACTATAATTACAGAAAAATTCAAAAATTTGGTATTGATTATGTAATAGAATTAATGTCGACTTTATGCTAGTGTATTTTTGTGCTTAAAAATTCCATAAATGCTAGAAAAAATTATAAAACTACATGTGAAGAAAATAATTTTATTAAATACCAACGTCTACATTTTTAAAATTCGCTGTATTTCCAATTTCGATTCCACTAGAAAGTTTTTCGGTACTCGAAAAAATTCTTCTCTTACTTACAAAGGTGTTAACAATTTTTTCGAAATCAGGGGTGAATTAAAAAGGAATTATCTAGGTAGCATAGGTAACCAAGCTGCATGTCTATCGATTCTATGGGGTCAAATGACATACTGAATTTTCTCTAAAAATATGTAATTTTTGTTGCTGTTCTTTTCAGAAATAACAGGAATAATGATATTGAATTGCTCGGTAAAACGAAGAAATTAAATAAAGTAGATAAAGTAAAAATAAAAATGATTCTTTCAAACCTGAATCCTGTTATTCTATGATATCATAGAACGAAAAGAAATGATTGAAAATAAGAGATAATATTTTTAAACTAAGATTTTGTCGCATTTATGCATAGTTAATTAATAAAAACAGGTAATATTGAAGTTTTAATCACAGTTGTGATTTGGGGTGGAATGAGCCGTGTTCATGTGGTAAGATGAAACGCTCGTGTCTTGCTTGTTATAACCTCTTTATGAAATTGGCAGAAAAGTTTTTTTTTTTGCAAGATTTAAGTCGATTTAAATGGAAAAATGAAAACTTACTAAAGAAAAACTGACATCCGTAGTTAGAAGAGTCTATGGCTGCTATTGTAAACGCTGTGCAATTGGACTTGTTCATTAATTTTATTTTACAAGTTGTTTTTTCAGCATATTTGAGACGAAATTTTTATTTATATTGACACTGACAAGTTGCAGAAGGCTTCTAAAATTTATATTTAAAATTATTCCTTTAAATTTATCAAAAAAAATTTCTGAAACTTCGGAAATATTTTATGAATGAAAAACTTGTGATAAATGTTAATTCGACAGCAAGTTTTAAGAAAGACATTTATTGAAAAATATGTCTTAATTATTTTGATTTATTTACTTGAAATTAGAAACATTATAATATATATATATATACAAAGAAAAATTTGAATTAATTAAATGCCATTTAATTAATTTTCTAATGAATTTTTTTAAAATTATTAAACCTTTAAATGCATTTGTACTTTTGTCGTGAAACTCAGTTTTATTCTTAGAATGTTTCGAATAATCTGTTATGTGTACGAAATACGCGAACAATAATCTTCTCTTAACAAAAACTAATAAATAGTTGAGGTGTGTCATCTCGCCCCAATACGTGTCTCGCCTCGTCCCAGAGCATGGAGCGAGATGAGCCATGTGCACAATTTATAATTTTCATATTTTTATCGCAATTAATATTTTTGTAACACTTCGCCTTTCATGAAATGAATACATGAAGGTTCACAGAGTGTATAAACCCACTCTCATTTTTAAAAATTACTATAGATTACAAATATTTCACTAAAAATGATAAGTATGCTCATCTCGTCCCGGTCTCCACTATTTTGAGCCTGTCTTACCGGTCGAGCGGACTTTCAATGGTTTTATTGATTTTTACGCGGTAACAAAAAATACGGGAGTTCACGTAATTTCCACGGATTGTAAAAAGTTACAGGTGTGTTATTCTGCGCAACGCTCGAGAAAGAGCCAAACATGTTTGGTGCGCGTGCCTAGTACTACTTGGAAACATATAGGATGCAAATAGGGTTCTGTATGGTCTTAAGTGGTTCTTAAGAGCCTTTTGATTTGCATTCGGTTTCTAATAGCTTGTATTCGGTACTTAAACGGCTATTAAGAATTCGAATGCGAAACTGTAATTAATTTAATCGGATTAAAACTCAATGTTATGCCTTGAAAGTAGACCTACGAGGCACCTATCAGGTTCTGCTTTTTCGCGATTGGCACAAGTCCAAAATTGCTTGTCTAAGAGGTTCCATGACAAATCAGGATTGAATTAATCGGATTAAAACTCAAGGTTATGCCTTCAAACTGACTCCTAATAAGCACCTATCAGATTCTATTTTCCCGCGAACGGCACAAGTCCAAAATTGCTTCTCTAAGAGATTCTATTACGTATTTTACTGGGAAACTGGAATTAAAATTAACCGGATCAAAACTGAAAGTTCTGCATTGCAAGTGTTCCTAATAGACACCGATTAGCGTTTGCTTTCTCGCAAATGGCGCAAGTTCAAAACTGCTTCTCTAAGAGGTTCTATTAGGAATTTTAATAACAAATCAGGATTGAATTAATCGGATTAAAACTCAAGGTTAAACCTTCAAACTATATTTAATAGGCACTTATTAGGTTCTGTTTTCCCGCGAACGGCAAGTCCAAAATTGCTTCTCGAAGAGGTTCTATTAGGAATTTTAATGGTAAATCGGGATTGAATTAATCGGATTAAAACTCAAGGTTATACAATAGCAACACAAAGGTAGCCTTGCGTGCTTCTACGATTCTACGGCGCAAACTCCTTGGCAAATACTCTTCTTGAACCGAATCAAATTTTTTGATAGAATTATTTTTTCCATTTCCAATTGCGTTGCTACTTATCATGCGCGAACGACGTGGACTCGAAATATAGGTTGATAATATGCGTTGATTCTTTGTTGTAATATTGACTTCAAACTATTTAACTATTGGTGCGTGTGTAATAAATGGTGTAAAACACTAAAAAATGTCGTGGGCTTACGTAAAGTTTATGCATGCGTGCTCTAACGAAACAAATAATCATTAAACAAGAGAATCTGTGCATATGAATCGGATTTTTATTTTTAATCCGGATGCAATTAAGAAGCGCAGTTACCAAGTTCAGTGCGGTGATAAGGTCATTGTTACGAGGCCATGATTACCTATACAGAAGTGACTACTGTTTATAAATAAATACATTTCTATTAGATTGTAAAAAAAAACCCAGGAAATACTACATTCTTTGTTAAAAATTTCTCTTTTCAGATTGAAAATTGAACAACTTACTTGAAAGTGGAACTACTTCGTTAAAAATGCATTTCTTATTGATGGTTCATCATTTGAGTTGAAACATCTTTGTTGTTGTTTTGTTGTTCCATGTTTGGTAGAAAATGTATGTTGTTCAGTTGAAAATCCAACTGTTTGGCTGAAAATTCCTGTATTTTGTTGAAAATTCGTCTCGAGTGGTAGAATATTAATCTTGTTCGTGACTAACTCATCTTTTTGGTTGAAAATTCATTTCCTTGGTTGAAAATTTTATTATTAAGTTGAAAATTTTTTTAAAAATTCAAATATATTGGTTATGTGTTTTGTTAGAAATTGATATTTTTTATTGAAAATTTATCTTTTCGGTTAAAAGTTCATTTCTTTGGTTAAAAATCAGTTGTTTTTTTTTATAAATTTTTTTTTTACTGAAAATTAACTATTCCGATTTTTGTCGAAAATTCATCTGTTTGTTTAAAAATTCTTTCTTACACCTATAAAAAGGGGTTTGCAATGTTATTTACCTTAAATTAATTATTTAAATGTATTCAAACATTTAAAAATAACAAACAATTCAAACTAAATGTCTCTCCATATGGATTGCGAGATCTTTGAGCTGGTGGGAGTGCTTAAGGGTATAATCGGACTAGAGACCTGGAGATGGTGAACCAGAGGGATTACATCGCGAGGTATGGCTGCTTTGGGGAACTGATGGACTCTCAGTCTGCGGGGCCTGAACTAAGGAGCAAGCTTTCCAGGGGGTAATAGCATAGCCCCTGGAATATCGAGGGCGCGAGTTCTCATGCTCCCAAGCCATGATGTAATCACTGTGTCAAGGGCTAAATGGCACCAGGGTTAACAAATCCTTGAACATCCCGTCATGTCGCTAATTCGAGACGGACACGGCGGGGTAAGCGTGCTTGGTGAAAACAAAATTTTTCAAATGTCAAAAAGGTAATTCATATTTGTTTACTGTGTCACGACACTATGTCATACCAAAAAAATCAGCTCGATTGGACAATTTTTAATGGTCGCTCAACCATAACGAAGTTTCGAAAACTTTCCTAAAATGTTGTAAGGTATGAGTTGAACAGCTAGGCACATCCTGATAGCGGAAAATAGCTACGTAACACGTTCAAAAGTCAATAAGACAGTTCATATAGTCATTTGCGTCTAGAAACTACGTTTGGTGAGCTGTCGGCGTGACATTGACCGCTAGCGGCGGCGTGACGCTTCTGCAGCGTTGGACTAGTGACTCGCAGCAAAACCGATTGTTGTGGCGTTTGGTCGGCCGAGTGATTTTTTTGTGTTAGTTTCCGGTTGTTAGTCTTAGCACAGTGTGTGCAACTATACGTAGAGTACGGGAATACTAAGAGGGAAGTACTGGGTGTGTTTCTTTATGTTCATCTTACTAAAAAAAGACCCTCCCTGAAGCCGCCGATGAAGTGGTGCAGGAAGTGCATGGTATATATGAGAAGGCTTGATTGTCTGTGCAAGACCCGAAAAACATTGCTAGGACACTAATCACACTTTATAAACAGTATGTGGGGGTTAAGAAGAACAGAGCCTGGAGTACCAGTACTCAACTAAGGAATGAGCAAAAATTCTCGAAGTAGCTCGACAAGCTATTTGTTGTAGTGCCGAAGGACTTGCAACATGGAAACCCTCGTCCTTTGCCTGAAGATGTTCAATTTTATGAACATCAGTTATTGCCAAGTACGTTTGCATTTGCATTATTTAAAACTGAGTATTGCATTTCTTCGGCTCTTGCATGCGGGGATCTACAAGGATGGACGAACCCTTTTCCCTAGCTACTCGTGGGAACAGTAATGATAACACCAAACATAGTTGTAGTAAGTGTGGTTCAAAACAATTGAACGTACAGGGCTGCCGAAAATGAGTCGGACAACATTGCCGACTATCCTAGAGTTATGGGAGCCAATCAAGACGGAGTCAATGCGATTGACCGGCAGAATCTTAATACCTTGAAGTGGACGGATCGACTCAGGGACGACCTGCTGGAGTGCTATGATACCAGTATGGCCCCTGAAAGAAAAGGTTACGTGGCGCGACTGCATACTCTGTGGTGCCAAAAACCCCCAGAGCTCTCGCATTTTCCCCATAAAGGTCTGCGAAATCGTGCCGAGGAACTCCGGAAAAGGGGTTATATAAGAGAGAGAGAGGCGACACAGAGGCCAACCGCTAGCTGGCATCCAATAGAAAAAGAGCAATTCCTCAGGATCAGGAGAAACATCAACATTCAGGTTTCTCTCAAGCCCAAAGATCTGGCTGAACTGGATGACAAGTTTCGTGGAGATTTTCCGAAAAACCCGACCTCTGGGCTATCAATTGAAGTGTGTATAATGCAGCGAGAGCTTTGGCAGTTGCAAACCCTCAAACAAAACCAACGGTTGATCATAAGACCAAAAGACGAATGAATCAACTCAGCACAAAGATAGGCTGGGAAAGGCAATACGCTGTGATCAGTATGATCTGCCACCACACACTCCACAAGTCAAAGCTACTGACCATCAGGCAACATATTGTTGACAGAATACGAGTACTATCTAACGCTAGGAGAAGTCTAGAGCGGAGAGAGAGGTGGGTCAGAGAAACCCAACAGTTTTTGTCTGACCCACCTCGACTCTTCCAAGACCCTCCAGTTACTGTGCAGTGCCCTCATAGCACCTAAGGAGGAATTCCCACCTATCACTACCGAAGAGGTAAAATCCGTATTAAGAGGCATGCAGAACTATTCCGCACCGGAACCAGATGGTATCAAGACCTTCTGTTGGAAAATGTTTCCTTTAACCCACCAGAATCTGGCCTGCATTTTCTCCTCATATCTAAATTGGGAAGGGCCTATTCCGGAGTGGTTCGTGAAAGGGCGCACAGTGCTCCTGTCGAAGGCGGACAACTTAGCTGACACTACAAATTGCAGGCTAATCACTTGTCTGAACACACTGTATAAGATCTTCACAGCTATCCTTAATGATAGTATTGTTCGGACAATTGGACCTATGTGGCGAGAGATGTACGAACAACGCGGCTCAAAGGAAGGCGTAGCAGGATGTGGGGGGAGACTTCTCATCGATAGATGTGTCTGTAAAGACGCAGCATCCTATCAGAGTTACCTATCGATGGCATGGGTTGATTACCGGAAAGCTTTTGATTTACCGTCCCATAGACTTATCATCTGCCTGTTGGAAAGCTTAAAGGTTCATCCCACATCGTGAAGTGCATAAAGAGATTAAGGCCGCTTTGGAAAACCAGATTTACTACCTCATCTGAAAAACATCGTGTGATCACTAACAGTGTCACCTTTCAGAGAGTGACATATATAAAGGATACTCTCCGATGCATATACGAACGTCTCATCCAACGGATTTGGTCTTCCGAAATGTCGGCGAGGAACAAAGTATCTGCGATGAACATGCTTGCAGTCCCGGTAGTAGTCTATTCATTTGGAGTGGTTCCATGGACGAAGGACGAGATCAGATTTCTCGATATCGGGTCCCGAAAGGTTATGCACATGTACAGAAGCATGCACCTTAAATCTCCCGTTCCGCGACTTTACATCTGACGACGTCAAGGTGGTCGCAGAATACGCAATCTTGAATGTCTTCACAACAGGATTATTCTGGGTACAGCGCATACTTACTCAATATCAGGGATGAGCGAAATGCATCAAATCTTGTCCATCTCGAGTACTCACTCCTGAAGGCCCGAATTAAGAAAGCATAGGAGAAAAACTTCCGCGAACACTTCCTCGAGAAGAAGATGCACGGCATCTTCCACATAAATGTGGAGGATCTTTTGATGTCCTATGAGCTAACGTTTGATTTCCTTAAATCACCCGGATTGAAGTCGGGCACGGAGGGTTTCATTTTGGCTTGTCAAGACGGTATCATTTCCACTCTAGCATACCGTCGCCACATTTTGAGCCAAGACGTTCCCGGTGATAGCTGCAGAACATGTTATGCACACCCCGAGCATCTAGGACACGTACTATCTAGTTGTCCAACTCATGCGGGAACGACCTACGTCCAAAGGCGCAATGCGGCACTAAGAGCTTTTTATTACCATCTCTGTCACTCTTACGGCATTAGTCCTAATACCGCTCCGCCAAACGCTCCTAGGGAAACAGAGTCAATTGTCGAAAATGAGAAATGCCGCATATACTGGAACATCATATTCTCGACAAATGTTTCTTTTGCGCACTGGAGGCCTGAGATAGTTCTTCTTGACTTCTAGAAACGAATCATGTTCGTTATCGAGTTTTCGGCAGCAGCTGACAAAAAAGTCATAGCCAAGGAGAATGAAAAGAAAGAGAGGTATAAAGACATTATAAGGGAGTTGCGACGGTTATACCCGGTATATTCTGTTACGCTAATCGTCTCTATCATCGGCGCTCTTGGAGGTGCCAAGGTTTCACTGGTTAATAGTCTGAAAAGCATCCCTGCGTATCAAGAAAATGCTAAGAACATTGCGGAAAAAATGCAGAAGGCGGTCGTACTTTGGTCGCTCCGTGTCCTCAGAGTGCACGAGACGGTTGCCGGATCATCGTGTTGAGTTGGTCGCAGACTGTAACCACCTATCTCACGGTCGTGAGACATGGTTACAGCTGCAATTTTACCGCGACTTCGCTGAGAGCGGGTGCAACTTTTCAGATTAGCACCTGCTCCGAGCGAAATCCAGCGGTTGTCCTTATGACAAACTGTTAACTATATATGTATATATATATATAGCCTCCCCACTTGAATAACTAACAATTAATCAATTAAACTTTTAAATGCTTGGTTTCAAACTGACACCATTTTAGAACTCCTTGACATCCAAAACTGAATTATATCTCCTACGAATGTTCCAAATTGAACATTTAATACTCGATGTCTTATAAACTAATAGTATATTGTGTACCTAGGAGTGAATCAGTCCTTTTATCTGAACGTAAAATTGCAATAAAGAGAGGTAGACAAGACATAATACTCCCATGAATATTTTGGACTCATTATTGTAATGCGCATGTGCGGAAAGGCGCAGAGTAGAATAATAGTTCTCTCTTATGGAACGCATGAACCTAACTTTAAACGTCAGAAGTGATAAACTTGTAAATCATACCTTTGTTACATAAAGTATCGTATGTATCCAAGATTAAAACGTCTTTTTATTGTCTAGTCTAGTGTTTGTAAAACTCGCGCTCGGATAAAGAGACTGTTTCACTCCTAGGTACACAATATACTATTATTGTAAACGATTACAAAATGTTAAATTGCAAATGGAAATATTAGTAGTTCAAGATAGGTGTGAATTTTCAAAGCGATGTACAAAAATTAAGCTAAAACTTTTGTTTCACATTTATTTCTATCGAAATTTGTATCATGAGGAATTTTATGTTCTTCATGGGTTTGTGGAAAGTAGGAATTCTTTCTCTACTCTTAACTCACAATCTCGTGAACAGAAAAGAAATGGGAATCTACGTCATGGCGCTGATTCTACAAGAGAACCCTTTCTTTTTAATTAAGCATCTCTCGTCCATTATTCCATCGAGAAGCAAAGCACTGGTACTCGAGGTTTCCTTTCTAAGCCAATCGGCTGACGGAAAACAAATGTGGCGCATCAGCGAACAGTGAAGCCCTCAATCACTAGAAGCGCTCTCGCTCAGCGGCTTCTATCAGTGAGAGAGCGCCTGCCTTTAGGAATACATTTTTCATATTGCCATACATTCTTGTCGATAGAATATTCTTAATTTCAATTTTGGACTATTTCTGGAATTTGCCAATATTTCTATATTCCTTTCATTTTGAAGATCTTTCGACCGATTGTAACTGGAAAATCGGTGGTCTTCAATTGATCTGTATTGGTTTTTCCTTTCAATCAAAATCTTTTCTCAAAATAAGGTCAAAAGCTCTGAAAAAGAGACAGTTTCAGCACGTATCTACATGAAAAAAGTATTTTCTATTTCTTTTTATTTTATATACGTTTTCAAGGAACATATTCGAATATGCGGCATTATAATATTTAGAACAATATTTAGGATAATCTAATCTTCTTCTATTTTGAGAATTCTTCGTAAATTGTATGATGTTTTAGAATTTTTTGAAATTATTTATGAGTTATAGAATTTTTTGGAATGTTTGCGTATATTCTGAAATTTTCTTCAGTGGTTCATATTTGAAAATTTTAATGTAAATTACGTTTTCATTGTTGTTTGAAATTTTTATAATATTTCTGACATAAATTCGTGCTTCTGAATTAGCTGGGTGATAGCGTTAGAAAACTACCTTAATCTAGTTCACCATATAGAATTTACTTGATAGAAAAAAGGGTAGCATGTGGCATGAGGTCTGTTTAAAATAAGAGTGCATTTTATTTCAAGATTTTTCTGAAACAAAGAGTCAGCTCGGGTGATTTTACAGGTATAGTGTAGAGGAGGTCGAGTAGCGCAGTACTTTTAAGAGAAATATTGGCTAGGTTTGGCTTGAGTACAATCGCCACTTAAAGAAGTAAGAGTTGAAGTAGACGAAGAGGCAGAAAAGGTGGCTGTAGCAGACTATTGTCAGAGGATGGTATGAAAGGGTGTCGGTTCAAACCCCCGATATCGATTTCTCTACTTATCCAGTCTATTCTCTTGGTTTAGAATATGTTTTTACTAAGGTGGGTTAAAATAAACTTAAAATAATAATATAAAAAATATTTTAACTATGCTAATGTATTGCTGTAAATGAATAATAACTAATAACAAAAAAAAAGCACTACGACATAGCAATTTTTATTTTTTATCGCAATTCTATATGCCAAGAACTTGAATTTGAAACTGGAAACTGAAAAGGTTGGTTAGGTTCATTTTCATTCTTTGAAAATGTGTTATAAAAAATGTGCTTTAAAAAAACGTACTAGATTATTTTTTCACATATGCATGCCAACGGCTTCAATTTAAATATTTTCCGAATAAAATCAGGAAAAAAGAAAAACTTCCTGATTTCTTCTAATTTGTAACCACTGATAACAAAATAATAACACCATAACGCAGCAAATTTTATTTTTCATCGCGATTGTACATGCTCGGATCTTGAATGTGAGATATGCTCGAAGAAATCTGGATAAAAGATAAGCTTACAACATACTGGTATTATCTCTTCATCAATTCCTTCCCCTTTCTCCCAAAATTATTTTTCGAATAAAATTGGATATAATACAAGACCTCAGAGTCGTAGCTTTAATAGTTTTTTCTATAGGCGTTTCGTTATACGGATGGACACCTGAACCACTTTATGAATGTTTCGAAATTTGTTCTGTTACATAAACACTACTTTACGCTAATAATTAGATGGTTACATAAATTCTTTAAATTACTTATTATTGGTTTTAGCAACTTTATCTTAGAATAGAAATAGAAAGACGCGGTTTTTTCCAAAATTTTCCACTTTTTGCTCACTTTTCACTTGGAGTGAGTTAATATTGAATTTAATACAGCAAAAATATTTGTTTAAACAAATTATTATTGTTTATAGATATATTATTCTATATTAATACTAGATAATTGCGTTTTTTTTTTTGAATTTTTGTACTTTTTGTCCATTTTTCAATTAAAGTGAATTAATCTTTGTCTTTTTGCTTAATTGTAGAAAGTTTGTCGCACGGGGTTTCCCCTTCCTTCGCTTAGTGGCCGGTCTTTCTCCAGTGTCCGTGTTCATATTATTTAAGAGGCATTGAAAGCGATAATTTGAATAACATTAGCTAATGGGTTTTGTTAATAATTATTTTTCTTGATGTTTGTCTCGTTAGAGACTTTTCTGGGTTCGATTAATAGTGTTGTTCTCCAATGCGTGTCTTTCTTGAACAGGGACTTCCTCCCTCTTTGATCGCCAGTTCGATCTTGACCTTTGTGAGGACTACAGAAATTTAACGAGTCTTATTTTTTTGCTGTTGAGCGAGATAAAATTAACTCCGGATTTCTACATATTCAGACACAGCTACTGAATGACTACTTTCAAAAGCTTCAATCAAATAACCTCGCATTGGTGAATAAGGATTACCTCGCCAAAGAACCATATTTCACTGATAACTAGTTTGATGCTGCCGAAGCTACGTTTGTTGAGGTGCAAAGCCACTTGTACGATGGGCAAGCTCGTGTCGAGCGTGCCGCGAACCTCTCGGCGCTTACAGTGGATCCTCCAACAACGGTCTCTCGGTCACATGCGTAGACGAGAAGATTGGGAATCCTTCGTGACCTCTTTCGTCCCATGGTGCACGATGATGCCTCACTCACTCCGCTGCAAAAACTGTACTACTTAAAAGGAGTGGTTCAGGGTACATTTAAGAGCGCTTTGGACACAATTCCGACTACGGGGGTCAATTATCCGACAACCTGGAACCGTCTCTTGAATCGCTTCGACAATAAGCTATCATTATTGCATGATCATCTACAAGCCCTAACTTCCATCAATGCCTTGAAAGAAGAAAGCGCAGAGGGTTTGTAAGCCCTATTGGACACACTTACACGGCGGAGAGAATCCTTAAGCCCCCCATATTAGTTGCGCTATAGATAATTGGGATCCCTTGTTCGCATTCATAGCTGCAAAGGGAATGGATCATGTTGCTCGCCGAGATTGGGAGAATCAGTTGGAATAGGCAGATACAACTTCCGTCTATTCCGAGATTGAAGCGTTTCTCCAACAGCGAATTCGAGCACTCAAGCTTAGCGAAATGCTACGCAAGCCAGGGCGCGAGAGTCGTGCCGACGATCCTAATTGGAACAGCCGTGCAAGGTATCAAAAGCAGTCGAAGTTACTGGCTACCTCAGTTACTCGGAGGTGTGCAGTCTGCACAAATGACCACTACACTCGCTCCTGTCCTCAGTGGACAGAACTCGACTTAATCCGGCGGCGTGAAAGTTTTCAGTTGCCAGCGATTCCAGGAACGTCATCATACTTCTCTTCACGGTTCCTTACACCGCAAGCGAGCAAGACCTAGCGACTTGGGCAATCCAACTGCTAAGAAGTTCCGTTTTAACTCTGGGCCTGTCTCGTCAGCAACTGAGAATCCATCTACTTCTTCCTGACAAGTTTTGCTTGCTACGGCACAAGTTTTTGTGAAAACCACGGACGGACGTCAGATTAGAGTCAAGGTCTTTCTCGATCCCCGTTCCGAAACCAGCTTTATATCACGTTTCCTTGTTCTACGACTTGGCCTTCCGCAACAGCCTGTTAATATTCCTATCAGCACAGCTCGAAATAAGCCCATCGACTTCGCTCGTAGATGAGTCAATTTTCGTCTTGAGTCTTCGCAAGTAGCGTTGCCTGTAGAGGTGAACGATCTAGTGCTTCGCGACCTTGGCGTGACTACTCCATCGCAGACAATTGTCTCTAAGAACTGGACTCACATTGAAGGGCTCCCGTTAGCGGATCCAGAATTCGCTGTGCCAAGACCTATTGACGTGCTCTTGGGTGCTGACATTTACAGCTCACTTCTTCTCTGCACTGTTTTTGGATGGGTTCTGATCGGCCCCGTTGTATTGTCTGAGCCATCCGATAGCTCAGAACCTTCTATAACCGCAATGGCCTTAAGTAGTCATCAAAAGGACAACCTTACAGAAATTTCGAAGGGATTTTGGGAACAGGAGGAATTAAAAATTCCCTCCATGATTTCACTCGAGAATAAAGAGTGTGAACGAGCTTTCATGACCAGATGCCGACGTGGCTACTGCAGTTGATACATTGTGCGACTTCCTCTTCGACCGTCTTGTATTCACACCCTGGGAGAATCTTTACAAGGAGCCAAACGAATAATCAATTCCGTGTTTAAGCGATTAGAGAAAGACGCTCTGCTAAATAAGGAATACACGCGATTCATATCTGATTATAAAAAGCTAGGGCATATGCGCCTCATTCAACCTTCAGAGATTTTATCGGGTACCAGACCCACATACTATATTCCGCATCATGCTGCTTGGCGAAATGCAGATGGTCATCCTAAACTTCGCATTGTCTTTAATGCATTACAAAGAACAACATCAGGGCTGGTTTTCAATCATCTATTATATACAGGACCAAAATTACAAAATGACGTCGCTTCCGTTTTGAGGCGTTGGAAATTTCTTCGCATTGCCTTGTGCGCCGACACTGAGATGATGTACCGTCAGATCCAAGTCGACGATAGGGATACTGATCTTCAGCGCATTATCTGGCGGAAGGCAGAACCAAACGAAGACAGTCACTATCAACTTTGGACGTTGACTTATTGAATGTCATGCTTTCCGTATCTAGCAATTCGGACACTTCAACAGTTAGAAACAGATGAAGCTACGAAATAACATGATGCATCAGAGGTCATTGGCAAGAATCTTTATGTTGATGACAACTTTTAAGGCGCAGACGATGAAAATTTTGCTGTTAAACTTCGAGATTAACTCATTCAGATGTTGAAGTCCGGAGGAACGCACTTGTAAAAATGGGCTTACAACCACCCTCTTCTCTTAGCTGGAATTCCTAAGTGTTATTAACTACCTCCAAGTTAGCTACAATTTTAGACCGATGGCCCGGTGAATGCACTGGAAGTCGCCTGGGATCCTGTCTCTGACGAATTCAGATTCAAAGCCCCAGTAATTGACCGGCTTTTTGATCCAGGTGGTTGGCTCAGTCCGATAACCATCGTTGCGAAAATTCGGATGCAGGATCGCTGGAAGGTACAAATCGTTTGGGATGCTCCGCTTCCTAATCCTTTACCCCTACGATGGAGAACATTTCAGAGTAATCTGTCTGATATAACTGTCATACATTCTCCACAATGGATAGGCTACCATCCGGGTAGTTCGGTGGAATTTCATGGCTTTGGGGATGCTAGCAAGCATGCCTTTGCTGTCGTAGTTTACGCCCGAGTGCAGTCCCAACATGGAACCTGCAACACACAATTCATTACATCGAAGACTCGCGTCGCACCCGTTAAAACCAATATTATTCCTAGACTGGAACTGCGCTGATCGATCGAACTAGATCGATCAATTACGTACGCGGCGAGTTGATTCTTTCTCATGCTGTCACCTACGCTTGGTCGGATTCACAAAACGTTATGAGTTGGATACAAACAGACGATCCTTCTCGTTGGCCAATATACGTCGCCAATATAGTCTCAGAAATAAAGTGAAATCTTTCCAACGCCTCCTGGCGTTATGTTCCTACTGCCGAAAACCCCGCTGATATTGCTAGTCGAGAAACGGACCCTTATTCATTAGTCAATCTTGCTCTGTGGTGGCGTGGCCAACAATGGCTTCGAAAAACTGAAGCTCACTGGCCACTGCTTCCGTGCCTTCATGAAGCCTCTCAAGAAAATGACCAATAGGTGGAGTTGACATCCATTTCGATTCGTCTCACTCATCGCCATCCTCCAACAATTAGCACCTTTTCGTCCCTGACTCGCTTAACTATAGTGATTACGCGCTGCTTACGCCTCCAACTTCTCAGGCCGGTGGCGGAGCGTGTCAAATTTATGAATCAACCTATTTCCCCCGGAAGAAATTCATCAGACGCTTCTGGCTTGCGTTTTCTGGGCACAAAGCTGCCCTTTTAAGAACGAATTGGACAATCTTCATCGAGGAAAATTACTGAAGCGACAAAACCCACTCACTCGTCTACATCCATTCATCGATTCAACTGGAATTTTGAGAGTCGGTGGACGACTAGCGAACACTCCTCTGCGTTATGATCAACGACACCCGATCATCTTTCACGGTGGAAGTCCTCGATTTGTTGAAGAGAGGTTCATTCACATATGATTATCATTGTTATAATTGTTTCCTATTAAAAATTTTTATTACTGCAACAGTTAAAGAGGCAGCAACTAGTATTCTCGAAGATAATTTCTAAGTAAAAGGGCAGCATCTACCACTTGAATAATAATTCCAAAATAACTAATAAAATTTGTATATTATGCACACCGCTTTCATTAAAAATTGTAAGAGGGCGTAAAGAAGGCATCGAATAAAAAGCTATTTAAGTGTCTATTAAGGAGGTACGGTCGCGCATACTATCTGCAAAACGTGTCCTAAGTCTATGTCGGATAATGATACTTTTTCAGTGATATAAGTTTTATTAACCCTTAAGGGGGTATTTCTGTTTGACCGGACCAAAAAATCAATTTTTTATTTTTTTTATTTTTTGATACAACATAGTATGTGGAATTTGTACGCAAAGGGATTTGTATGGTTCGGACTTTTTAACGAAGCTGCAGCAGGGTCAACTGCGCAGAGCGGAGACTACTCAGTCATAAATGTGTATAATAGAGTAATTGTTCGCCTCAAAAAGGTTTTCCTTCCTCATTTCAAATCTACTTCATTCTCGCGCGCTCACTTATCCAATATGTCTGGTTGTGTTTGAGTTGCTTCCTATTAGTTAACTTTTTTTTAGTTGCGTTTTTCTCAAAACATTATTTTTTAAAATGGCTGACATGATTCCGTGTAAACTACTAGATCGATTAAGCTCAAATTTGGAGGAAATATTTAGCAGATGTTTGGCTATAGCCCGAACTAGAATAAATAAAAAAAAATGATTTTTGTATTTTTAGCAAGTCAAAAACTAACCCCAAATAAGTCAAAATTCGCAAACAAAATTTCAAATGGGTGCCATTTTGTCAGATTTGTTTTAGTCGCGGCTATAGCCGTACTCGTATATTTTAAGAATCTGTTCGATTTTTTTGTTTCCGATGACCTGGAGAAGCTGAATCATGTCAGCCAAGTGAGGTTGTCGTTTCCGGGACACATTTTTTAAAACACTACAGCGCCCCCTATTATTCCCTTTTCAATTGGTAACCATGTATTTTATTTAGTTTAAAATCTGCTTAAAAATATAAACAAACGTCTATTCAAAAATATTAACAATGGTATTTTTTTATGAATTTTGGAAAAACGTCTGAAAAAAGCTCGGTCAAATAGAAATACCCCCTTAAATGTATAATATGTAGCTTATTCACGTCGAAGAAAGCTAAAAATTAGATAATTATGCCGGTATAATGTTTTGTTAATTAATTTCCTGTCAGACCTAAGAGAACATTTTTGGCTATGATTATACACTACACATCGAGAAGTTGTGTATACAGACGAGTACACAATGACTCCTCAAGATCTGAGCGTAGTAGCGGCAACGTCGCATTTTTCATGTTGTCTGCTTTTACAGTTGTGCTCTTTGACTGCAAATAAACACGTGACATTTATTGAAAATGACAGATGGATTAGTAGGTAAAGGTAAATTTATGAAAAAGAAAGTTTCTCATAAAAGATTCAAAGCTGTTGCGCATGCGCTAGAACCGGTAGGCACTCCGACGGCGTTGCCGGATGGGTACCACATTCTTGTTTCATTTTTTGAAAAGTTCAATATTCTCAAACGTTGCATACCTCTCATTCTCAAACTAAGAGGACACAAATACTGATTTTTTTTTTAAATCTTCATGAAACCCCCTTCTAGCATACATTAGTTTTTGGGGGGGAAAACGGAATAGGCTTTACGTGTTTAAGGGTTCAACTTTGATTTAAGTATCTCAGCTCAGCAGAGGACAATATTTTTAAATTTCGCAAACGTTTGGATAACCTTCCAAAGAACCTGTAGTTAAAGTTTGAACAAATTCATTAGAAAATTGTGTTTGTGACCGTACCACCTTAAATTAATTAGGAAAGAAAAAAACTACATCATAGAGTTTTCGTTGATTTTCTGTTTCCTGATTTTTACGCTATGTCCTTATTATTTAGAACGGTAGGATTGTGTCGCAGTAAATTTACTTTTTCCAATCGTGATTTTTTTTCACTGCCTCATTAGCATACTTGGTCTTTATTAAATCACTACTTTTTTTATTATTTTCCGGATACACTTCGAGTTATGAAAAAAATTTAGATACGAGAGTGGTGTGATGGGAATGCTATGTATAGTAGATACGTACATCGTCGTTGACAGGAAATGTCAAGAAATTTCTGTTAGCAGACACAACAAATATTATTCCGTGTACGGTTCTATTTACTAACGTCCCATCTCGTCAGGTGTTGAATATGGATATACGAATGTGTATTCTCGCTGACACGCGCAACGACATTCTGCCGCGTCCATCAACAAATTTTGAAACCGTCAACAACGTCCGACTAAGTTCATTTTATTCAATGTATGGGAGCGTCCATAAATCACGTAATCTGTTTTAGGCCAATTTTCGACCCTCTGCCCTTTTCTCTCACGTGACCATTTGTGATGCTTCTACACATATTATTGCGTTTAAATTGAGTATTGTATTTAAATTGAATATTTTATGTCAATACAATTATTCATAAAAAATATGTCTTACTCATTTCATTCATGGTTAATAAATTCCCTCTATTCAAATCGAAACGGAATCAATCGGATTAAACTTTCACGTCATTCCGCGGATTCATCCGGAATAGAAATTGTATTCGGAACGGAACGAAATCGTTCGGACTAATCGCGTAATGAATGGTTCCCATTCGGAACAAACTCGCATCATAAGGCGGTATCAGACGGAATGGGCATTTTGTTGAAAATTGCAACTTTAAAGGTGGATGTTGAAAAAAATGTATTGTTTTATACCCATAAATTCAATGGTCTCCCTTGAGTTCCATCTTTACCATAAAAGTATAAACTGATCTACATGAGATGTTAGTAAAATCTTCTGATTCAAAAAAAATTCCCCAGATCAAGATTCATGGTAGTGAATCGCCGCCAAATAAGAAAAACAAATGAATATCTTTTCTAAAAAAAACTCAAGTTTTCGTACATTTATTGTATATACCAGCGAATTCCGATTTGTATCCAACTTTTTGAAATTAATTAAAAATCGCCAAGAAATAACTTCTGCCCATAAAAATTGTCTCTTTTTTTAGAAACAGGACGATTCCTATACAAATTTTAGGATAAATTAAATAGATAAAGCTCCAGGGGATTTCTTTGCATTTTATTCGGAGAATAGCTACACTTTTAAATTGATTCATCTAAAAAATGCAGGCTAAATTTAATAGATGAAGGTCCAATGGCATATTTCAAGAAATCTTGATTCATTGATTATTTCTAGAGACATTTCAATTTTATGTAATTATAATTTTTGTGTTTTTATTTGATTTTTTGATTTTTGATTAGTTCAGTAGAACTGAGGCTTATACTATTGAACCGATTTTTACCAACTTTTTAACATAACATCGACAGATGAATATCTAGGACTAATGCCTCACAATATTTTGATCCATTAATTATTTTCCAAGATTCTCTCCTTTTATTTGAATGATTCCTGCACACGAACCCCCTTCACAGGTAAATAAACATAGGTTTACAAAAATTTGGGTCAATGTTTTTGGTTAGGCTAGTAAGTCAATGTGGGTTGTCTTATACATATTATATTATGCAAAATTTTGGTATGTGATTTCAGTACAATATTTTAATATATTTTTTAGAAACATAGGAAGGGTCACCAATTTGGCTGTATAATTTTAGTGTACCACCAAAAATACGGTATTTTTTTTTTAAACTTATTCTCGGGTGATCCCAGTTTTCCACCATAGCCACGGACTAAGTCAAGTGACTGATGAGATAAGAATGTAATTAGTTAATTCAATACTATGTTTGAAATCATTTGCGATGATTGTAGGTTCGTATTTTCCCACGGTTATACTTACACAGCGAACGCGAGTGTGCCATAGGTTTTAGTCGCTTACTCCCTGATGGTCTAGGAAGTTTCTTACAATGCGACAGGTGTTGTTAAATAAACTCGCCTTCTGAGCTGCTGCCAGTACCCTACTAGCTCCTAAATGTTCAAGATGTTCAGTGCATCTTGCATGCACATTGCCTGTAGCCGAAATCACAATAGGACGAATAGATTCATGTTTCATATTTCTCCATATTGTCTTTACTTCCTGTCTTAGCTCGCTATACTTGTGGATCTTGGTTGATTGCCCTGATTTTGTTTGTTGAGTTAAGTTGTCGTGAAGACAGTCGTTAAGCTTTTCTTAACTATGGTATGCTGAATGTCATTCTCGAATCGTTCTCTAGCTCTGCGGTCCCTAATTCTCCTGTGATTAAATGCACTGTTCTGTATTTATCTAGTCTGAATTACATGTGAATATTATTGTAAAACTGCGTTGTGACATCGATCACTTGCTGCAGTTTCTGATCCGAACTAGCATATAGCTTGAGGTCATCCATGTATAGAAGACGGGTCACTTGATGACCATCCTCGTTATCATGTATGTGAAATCCATGAGACATGCTATTTAGTGTTTTGCTCTGTGGGTTCAACGCTAAACAAAAACCATACTGTACTGAAGCAGTCTCCTTTAAGTATATCCGGGCAAATTTTGTATATTTTTTAGACATTAAGCAAATAGTCATGTGGCATGGAATTAAACGTTAGCTTGCATTCAATGTATACCATGTGCAAGTTTCTTTGCTGTTTACGAGCTTGCGTCATGGCAACAGCGTCTATAGTAATAGTGGATAGAAATTTTTAGATTGATCTAGAATTCCTGTGCTGTTTATTTAAACAATACGTTTGTTCCAAAACACTGATCCGACCCAGGTCACTGATCAATCTCTCTATCAATCACCCCAGGCGAGAATCTTTACAAAGTCATCATGTGTCATAGATCACAAAAAAATACATAAGCTTGCTTCTGATCACATAATAAGATTCATACTCTTTACTCTAATCACATTCACCAAGTAAAGCTCTCTACGCGGGCCCATTAGTATCCAAGGACTTTCATCTCAGTCGTCACAGTTTCATGCCCTGGCATGCAACTTTAGCTTCATATACGTCCATACATTTTCTCATGCGAGCTCTTGTGTTTAAATGGCTTTTTATATATTTTCGACTTAAGGTCTCACTCACATATTTCCAACATTCTTTCATCGGCTCCATTAACGTTTTACCTCATACATTGCGCAGAAATTTAATGCAACATGGGTTAATATAGCATATGGAGCCATATGTGAAACAGGGCAAATTGTTAAATTAAGTAATATGACACATTTAAAAAGTGAAAAAGAAAATTTCTTGTTTCAATGAGACAAACTTTTTTGATATTCGAAATACATTAGTGATATGTATATCTGTTTTTTTTAGTGTAACTAAACGTCCCTCTATGAGAAATAAAAACTTGACGCCTGTAAGGAAGCAAAGGGCGCATCAAGTGAGCACAAATAAAAAAATCCATATAGTGAATACAGCCATAGTAGTTCGCAGCGGAATTTATTCTACAACAAAGTAAACTGATAATTTCAAAATGTGCCGTTCTGGATATACGTACCTGTGTCTCAAGTAAATAAAGACAATCGTTAATAGCTTTACATTCAATTGATGGAAGCCTTAATAAAGCCCATTCATTGTGTAGGTCGTGCAATGTTTCTTTTTTAAATTCTGGATTCCATCCAGCTTTTTCTCTCGGGCCTAGTTAGAGCGTGGGAATTTAATGAATTTCGTCGTTAAGAGTCTGGGCTTTATATTACCAGGTCGTGTTATGCCTCGGTGATTAGTTGGATCTACGCCAGATGCAGTAAAAGGAACAAAAATGTGCTGTTTCGGGGCTACTATCGGGTAATAGAGTGCAAAATAAATAATTGATTATGACCAGCTTTCTATAACCTAATACTAATTAATTATTAATAATCCCTCCACTGATGGCTATGAGGTACACTGTATTAAAACTATCTTTTTTGCATCAGAAAAAATTTAGTGGATTGATGCAGAAGGAAGATCGTTCTAATTTTAGGCCGACATTGGCTCAAATTGAGCCTTATTCTTTTTTAGCTAAGAGAAAATAATGTATAGCTTCTAAAACTTTCTGATAGGAAATTTTGTAATAAATTTTAAAGGATTTAATCTAAAAGGATGACAACGATTCGATTTCGCATGTTTCAGTTTAATAGTTTCATAATTTATTCAACTTATTCAGTGGAATTTTCAGTACCAGGCACTAAAAAATCCAGCCTGATTAAAATTTAAAAACAGAGTCACGGATTTAAATTTAGAGAGTCCAGTGCTACATTAATGCAGTTTACGTTTGGATACTTGAAATAGAATTATTTTTCTGCTGCTGAAGCTCAAAATTTTTTATCCTAATGCCCAGGAAAAACAAGGGCTTTTTCCTTAAATTTAGTGATCACTCTGTGTAAGCCTGGGATTTAGTTTTGATAATGTTTACAACTGATTTAGACTTTTTCAAAGTATTATAAAATTCAGAACGTTCATGTTGCTATTACTATTTCAGCAGATTATTCTGTTACCTGAAAAGCTTTTCTTTACCTAGAGTTTCCTTTCAGAATATCACAACTTTTCTCACTTCATGTGAACACTCCTCGTGGCTTTTTACCCCACCAAAACCTGAAAAGTACCTTCAAAGGAGCTCCCAAGATAGGAATACGTGCACCGAGTGGAGTCTACAGTACACTAAGCAACTCTCGAAAAGATACTGCATATGAGCCGTGAATATTTAATGTCCACTGCGTTACCATATACGAGACGTAAAATATCGGCGAAACGACACGGCTTCTCCAACTGAAAGCTTCGGGAAAGAGCTGCTACGTAGTCTTAAGGGGTAATCTCAAAACTTAACATTGTTTTTTATACTGTCTGAATCGATTTTCTTATAGTCCATCTATAGACTACTTGGGATTATTTTACATAGCAACAATCGTTCGACTTCACTTTAGATAATCCTGTCTCAAGTATCAAGAACCAGAGTTTGAATACGTCTTCTCTCTCAAGCGGAGCTTTACATACTAAAGTTGCTGTTTAAAGTATCTTTCAATATGATACTATATCTATTTGTTTTGATAATAATAATTGTATTACTAAGCGTATTGTTTCTAAAACAAGATGAACAGTTGGTTCCTTTGCCATACATTTTTTATATAATCACTCCCCATACTACAGGATTTTTTGGTTAAATAATTTTATATTTTTTGTACGAATATAATTTAATTTTACCTATTGCAAAAAGGGCTCAATAATTTTTTTTCTTCAAATATTTACAATTTTTATTGGATTGGGCCTTGGTACACTCTTCAAGTGTCCTGAAATGAAGCTCAAGTTCGTTAGCAAGCCATTTTGGATAAAAATTGAAAAGTGAGCGCTTTTTCAACATTTTTTAAACAACTTTTGTTTCAAATTGAAAAATTCTACATACAGATGTTCTTAATACTCAAAAAGACAAACAATTTATCCCAATGACTTTTCTTTTTGAACACCCTACAATGTTGTTACAAATTTTTTTTTAATTTTCTTGAAAAATCGCAAATTCAAATTTTCATCGCACAAAATAATAATATAATCAATAATTCCATTTTGCGATCAAACTACATAAGATACGAAAAAAAATGAATGGACAAAAATTGTGCGCTCAAAAAAGATCTACAAATTTTGTGATAATCACTTTTTAATGGGACGCGTAGCTTTTGTTTCATTTCAATCAGATATTAATCATTTTTTGATAAGATGCGTAATTTTTGTTTCAATCGTGAAAAATAATATTAAGATAAACAATTTTTTTTGGAAAAACGACGCAGGGTACGAAAAAACATGAATAGACAAAAGTTGTTCAACCAAAAATAATCTACAAATTTTTTATAAAATTAAACGAAAATTTTTACAAATATAAAATAAAAAATTAACTTTTTGATAAAACGATACACGCTACAATAACATTTTAAGTAACAAAACTTTTCGCCTAAATTACATTCAAAAATATTCTAGGAACCACTTTACGCTGGGATACATTTTTTGGTTCAAATCGTAAAAAATAACATTGAATAAAAACAAAATTAAATTTATGAAAAAAAGACGCAAGTTACAATAAAATACATAATAATAAAATGTTTTTTTTTTTATAGGAAATTATACAAAATGTTCACGGTAGCTGAGGATAAAATTAAATGCAAAATCAGGAACAAATATTAAAGTAATCATGATAAATACAATTTGTACTTTATTTTGCAATATCTAAATAAACCACAACAGGCCGAAATAAAGAGTATAATATACATTTGATATAATAATGTTGAACATCTAATGTAGAAAATTTCGCATTTTTGACAAAATGGAGTGCAAGCACGAGGTACGTGATGCGAATGTATTCGTTAAAGCCCAAGGAGCTTTAACAAAAGAGCATTCACAATCACCAAATTACAGTTGTCGATGATTTTACCTTTAATTCTAAAAATGCTGTGCACAAATGTGGGGGAAATACAGACCGAGCGCGTGGTAAATACAGTATCAAGCGCGAAGCGCGAGATAAATATATAATCGACCTAGGCGCGATCTAACTTGCGAGCCGCGCGCGCAGCGCTCAATGAGCGGGCAGATTTGTTTTATATAGGGAAACAGTGTCAATTTAGTTTTGAATGACTATTTTTCGCAAAATGACCTTAAATGAACTTAAAGTAATATACACACAGTTATTATACATTTTGAAACATTTAATTGCCGCAATAAATAAATACACTGTTTCTCAAAAAAGAACTAGAGAAAATTTAATTCAATCATCATTTTATTATGAAAATGACATTGAGCCACTTTTGAATCCCATTTTAAAAATCTGAAAAAAAATCTGAGTGCAATATTGACTTGTAAAGAACAAAATTTATATGCTGCAGAAATCAATAAATAGCGTCAATTTAATTATGAATGGCCGTTTTTGCCTTAACATGGCCTTGAGCGATCTTTGAATGTTGTTGTTAAAATTTGAAAAAAATCTAAGCGCTGTATTGAATTGTAAAGAATACAATTCATACGCGCCAGAAATAAATAATCAATAAATAGTGCCAATTTAATTAAGAATAGCTGTTTTGGCCTTAAAATGACCTTGAGCGACATTTGAATGACCGAGCTTAAAGCGGCAGGCAAATGTGTCCGAGCGCGTAGCGCCAGGTGAATACATTATCGAGCGCGAAGCGCGAGATGAATACATAATCAAGCGCGAAGCGCAATATGCAACAGGTGCGCGCCCTAGGCGCGCTCAAACTTGCAACAAATCAAATTTCGAATCCATACAAGCTTCAACTTTTCTGATTATATTTCGCTTATTCATTTCTAACATTTCCAATTGTCATTATGATTATGCTGCAATTTTAAAAGGTTAACTTAAAATTTATTTATGTTATTAAGTTATTAAAATTAAGTTATTCAACTTTTAAAGTTTCCACTTTGCAAGAAAATTGTGATATATTGAACAATTCAAATCAAAATTATTCAATTTTAAAACAAAAGCGGTACAAATTGAAATAAAATAAAATTTGAATAAATTTAAAAGTTCTTTTACTTAGAATTCATGCACGATTTTCATTTATTCAAAAAGAATGCTTTTGAATGCATTATTAGGTATAAAGTTGATAACAAGTTATTATATGTGCTAGCTAGCGGCAGTTTTGAATTGAGAATAAAAAATAAAAAATGTGAATAAAATTAACTACAAAATATCGAAATAGTTTTT
>CAKNWU010279164.1:0-10339 GCA_932072015.1 Andricus quercustozae
ATGAAAATTTGAGGTATTAATAAGCATTCAAAATACTTTCAGATAATGTTAATTTTAATAGAACCCGTTAATGATTAATTATTCATTTCACAAAATAGAATGCATTAAACTATAATTTTCATCACAACATTCAAATAATTGTCACTGTATATTTTTTTTAACTTTGAACTTTCTTTAATGAAAATTATATTTATTAATAATTTTTGTAACTAATTCCAGAAAATGTAAGTTTTAATAGAATCAGTTAATAATTATTCAATCAGTTCACAATATAAAAAGCATTAAACAATTATTTTGATTGGAACATTTCAATAATTTTTGCATTATATTTTTCTTTGAATTTGGAATAAATTTAATTTATCAATAACCTTTCAAACTACTTCCAAAGGAATTAAAATATGTACATATTATTTTAAAAATTAAATTCAGATACACATTTTTTGTTGTATTTTTTCAAGGGAATGCAACCGATTCCTAGAGAACTTTATGGAATGAAAGAAATGAAATTGAATCTTAAAGGATTTCTCGCGATTTCCAAGGATTTCAGGGATTTTAGACATTTCAAGAGATTTCACCAGATTTAAGGGATTCTAACGGATTTAAAAAAAAAATTATAGGATTTTAAGGGATTTAAACTAATTTTAAACAATGTAATAAGATGTGCGAGTTTTCGAGGAATTTTTAGAGAATCTGAACAACAGATTTCAAAATGTACATATGAATTTTGCAAATGAGTCCGAGGCCTGAAATTGTAACTTTGAAATTTTTTTAAATATTCGCTTGCGGCGTGATTTTCTTCTCTCTGACGGAGTAGACGGGGCGAGTGGAAAAATGATACTTTCGCACCGGGTTCAAAAAAGGCTTATTACGGCACTGCTATCTACGACTGTTCAGTCTGAATGTAATTTAAAATAACCGTAAGTTATTCAAAAAATTATGTTCATTAACTTGAATTAATTATTACCGTAATATTGTTAAAAAGTGGACAAAATGTGAAAAATTTAAGAAAAAACCACGACCTTCTATCTCTGACAGAAAATTGCGATGAACAATAATAAATTATTTACAAAGTATATTTAATGCGCATCCAATTTCCAGCCCATTCAGCGAGTACAAATTTACGATTCTACAAAATTCTTATTTTACTTATCTTATTTCAAGCAATAAAAAGTCAATGTTTTGAAAATGAAAACAGACTAGGTCAAGTTAACAATTTATAAGTATGGCCTTCTTATTCTTTCAACATAGTTAAAAATTTCACACCTAGGCGTCGTTTAATTAAACTGTTCTACTTTCACGTTTTCCTTGTTTATAAATTTTTTTAATTTATTATATACAGTCCGAAGTAATTTGTTTTTTTAAGAAATGATTTATCCACTATTGAGTTAGGTCCCAAAAAACCCCCATAAATAAAAAGTTGAGTTAAGCATGTTTTTGTCGGTAACTATGATTTTTTTTTGGTTTTGTAATACAAATTGTTTTTAATACATTAAATACTACCTTCTACCGCTAATTAGATGTTGAAATAGATTTCCCTTACAATTTATTATCAATATCAATATTACTTTAAGCAAAAGAACTCTCAATAACTATTTCAAGTAGAATTTATGTTTAGTAGGATCCATATAGAAAATTGGAAACATATTTCAAACATCTGTTTCATTTCAGAAAAATATATTCGCAAAAAAAGAAAAAGATTGTTAACAAAATAATATAATTTTCAACGGTATCTAGAAGAAGTTATAAACAATAATATATTTTTCAAACAATTATGTTTGTTATATTGCAATAATTTTGTACCGAACTAAGAGCAAAGATCACAATAACCGGATAATTTCGGAAAAAACCGCAACATTTTAGCATTATCCAAAGAGATTATTAAAATAATAATAAATTGTTTAAACAATTATGATTCTTGACTGGCATTAATTATTACTTTACTTATTGAAAAGTGGGAAAAAAATTAAAAAAATTAAGTAAAAATCGCAACTATGTAGCATTGCTATATGGGGGAAGATATTTATATACAATATTAATTTGTTTAAGCTATTATCTTTGTTAAATTCAACTAATTTTTACCTTTCTCTAAGTGAAAACTGGACCAAAAGTTAAATATTGCAGAAAAGAACGGCAACTTTCTAACTATATTTTAACAGAAATTGGCGCAAATAATAATAGGTTATTTAAACCAATGTACGAAATTTTCAGTAACTTCATAAGAAATTAGTTGTGTTTCACTGAAGAATTCGTGAATATTTCGACTATTAGAATTAGTGGCTCATTCTTCCCTAAATCAATTAGCACAGTTTCATTAAATAAGTGTTGATATTTCACCAATTTATAGATTTAAAGATCACAGTTAGAAGAAGAAAGAATGTTTTAATTTGAGTAATTTTTAACGAGAAATAAGTGTACAGCAATTAAAACTACATTTCAAATTATAAATATTGTCATACTTACCAATAGGATTAATGAATGACATTATGACGACACAGATCACAGCGATCAAAGCCCTCATTTTATTAAAATAGGGCTGCGGTCTTCTACTCGCTACTTTTTCAGGGTAATGCACGGTAAACGTTTTACTTTTTAATAAATTTGAAGTACCTCAAGTGGCTTTAAATGATTTATCATATAAGTAAAATTGATTTCACTGAATTTTTCAAAACAAATTAGCGGATGGAGTGATGAACGAAGCACTAATTGCAGATAAGCGACAGCACAGATTTTTTGAGATACAAAGCAGGTCGTTGAATAGTCATGGTGTATAAAGCATTAGCCAATATTCTATTTCCCCTAGTTAATCATTAATATTTTACCACTATATACCTAACAGACTCTATATGAAAAACAGTTCCGTATTATCACGATATTATGTCCAATTTAGAGAGGGAAAATTACATATTGTAAAGTGGAAAGATGACTAGCTATTATTGTTGAAAAAGCTCGGAAAGTGTAAAGAAATGCAAAATGATGAATGAAAAATGCAATACAGAATCGCTTATTTACTAGTCGAAAAAATATTTTCTTTTGAAATCTTGTTTACAGTTAGAGAATTATTTTTTAAAATCACTCGAAGTAATACCTAGTAAGTAATACATGTTGCAAAACAACATGTTTTGTCCCGAACCGGTTCCGTGACTTGAGCAAACATTGCTTGTTTGATTTTAAAGGAATTCGCCCTTTAACAAAATGCGTAGAAAACAAAAATATTTCTGCTTATCAATAATAGTTAAGAGTCTGTTTTTGATGGCCGGAAATGCTGCAATTGTTTGTCTCGAATACTTGATTTTCATGCTCCAGGCCCTTTCTTCGGAACCAGTCATATATTTTGAAAAATTGAAATTGTTCTATATCTAAATGCAAGCCGCCTGAATCTGTAATATATATTTATTTATGAAATACTTTTCCCTCGAAGCAAGGTATATTTGCGCCTTGTTTACTATATTGAGACAAAGTCTGTGCAGATTTTCTTAGTTGTATTTGACAGTGAAATCGCTACGACAAATCTTGACGTGATGAAAATATTTCTAAAACTATAGAGGGTGTTTTTTTAACTTGAGATATCAAAATATCTCAACAAATACCCATCCTATGAAAAAATATCCATAATAAAATCTTCTTTTTCGATTATTAGGTAATTGGTAGGTTATTAGATTAGTAGGTAATTAGTTTCTTTGCTTTAGGTTATTGCTGTTGGTCACGTTCATTTCAGTTGGTTTGGGTGTCGTTGTATTCCCTCATTACTTTTACAATGGAAATTCTATCTCAACAACAAAAGATTGAAATGATTCTCATTTATGGAGAAAGTGGCAAGAATATGAATGATGCTCTCGCGCTTTATGCTCAACGCTTTGCAGAAAGTGTTCCTTCACGCGCTTCCTTTTACCGGTTTGTCCAAAGCTTCATCACTGGCGAAAGTGTAGAACCGAAAAAAAGAAAGCGTCGATTAAAAGTTACTGGAGTTGATAATGAATACGCGATTTTAGCTCCCGTCAATCATGACCCTCATGTTAGTACTCGACAACTAAGCCGCGAAACCTCACACCTATGTGAGGAAAGACACCTCTTCACAGAATCACACAAGGTGAGTAGTGGAGTGAAGTTGGCAAGTGACAAGACCGCTGAAGTCATAGCAAAAGGCGACGTCCGTATTGTAGCATCAGACGGTAAGCAAGATAAAACGTTCTTATTGTCAAATACTCTTCACGTGCCGGCTTTGCGTACGAATCTATTGTCAGTTGCTAAAGTTGTGGACAAAGATTATACTGTCATTTTTACTAAAACTCGTGCGGAGGTGAAAGACAAAAACGGAAGTGTAAGACTTAGCGCGAAACGCGAAGGTGATTTATTTTTTGTGAGTACAAAATCTGATGTCGCGTGTGTTGCGCATGATAAAAATAGTGACACAATCGAGTGGCACAAACGCCTAGGTCACTTGAATCAGAGAGACATGAATCTCATGGTGCAAAACGAGATCGTCACAGGTCTGGATTTTAAGGTTGAGCCTAGCGGCCCACCATGTGACACATGTGCAGCCGGAAAAATCACTCGCAAACCGTTTCCAAAAGGAAGCCAAGGAACAACTTCTCTTCTCGAAGTCGTCCACACCGACCTGTGTGGTCTCATGAGAACAACGTCACTCGGTGGAGCACGGTACCTCCTGACATTCACGGACGACTACAGCCGTTGGACGGAGCACTACCTACTTCGCAACAAATCAGACGTAACTTCAAAATTCTTGCAATACAAGAACCTCGTTGAGACGCAGACTGGGTTAAAGATCAAAGCACTCCAATCCGACAATGGTACAGAGTTTGTCAACTCTGCCATGAATCGAATTTTGAAGGAATCAGAAATAAGGAATCGATTAACAGCACCCTACACTCCGCAGCAGAATGGAATTGCGGAACGCAAAAATCGAACTCTGATCGAACCATCGCGTTGTATGCTAATAGATTCCGGATTGCCTATGTCATTTTGGGGAGAAGCTGTCGCCACCGCCTGCTACATACGGAACAGAGGTATTACCAAGCCACTGGGAATGGAAACATCGCACGTGAAATGGACAGGTAAGCGGCCTGATTTAAGACATTTAAGAAAATTCGGAGTTACTGCCTATTGTCTCGATAAGAGTGCAAACAAAGACAAACTAAAGCCACGTGGAATTAAAGGCACTTTCGTTGGCAATTCATGAATGAATACTTTACAGGAAACATTCAAGAAACTCCGTCAACTACACCCGAGGTGGAATTTCTTCTCAACCGCAAAATGGATGAGAATATTTTCAATGAACATACAGCTAATGATGCTCCTATCGTCGCTGAACCACCTATAAATGATGTTCCTGTCGTAGCTGAGCCACCTATAAATGATGTTCCTATCGTTCAACCACCTACAAATGACGCTCCTATCGATGAACCACCCGAAAATGAAACCAACCGACAGGAAATACACCAGAGAGGACCTGGCAGACCTCGAAAGGTTTCAACTGACAAACCAGGACGTCCTTCCAAATAGTACAATACTGCAAAAGTAGATGCTCCTGCCAATGCTGCGAACCAACAGCCTGATGACTCCGACGACGAAGAATTTCTTGGATGGGAGGAGAACACTGACGACGCAGGGTTACTGCAGAAATCCTGTATTGCTTTAAATGCCTGCGAGATCCCATTGCAACGGGCCCTGTCTGGAGCTGACAGCGAAGAATGCGAAGATGCCATTTACGAGGAGATTAGGAGTCTGATGTTAAACGAGACATTTGATATAGTCCCAACGAACAACTGGAACGAAGAAAAGCACGTGTTGTGGCAAATGGTTTCGTACAACAACCAGGCTTACATTTGTTAGAAACTTTCGCTCCTGCCGCCCGTCTCAGTTCACTCAGATTGTTGATTGCATTGTCAGTCAAATTTAACCTCAGGATGAATCAACTAGACATCGAAACAGCTTATCTGAATGCTGAAATGGACACCTTGGTTTACATGGAAAAACCTGACCTATTGGAGAAAATGCTTCAAAGGATGGTACGGGAAGACAGCGATCCCAGACTTTCCAGACGAGCCAACGAAATGTTGAAGAAGATAGATGGAACGCCCAAGGTATGCAAACTTAATAGAGCCCTATATGGTTTACGCCAAGCCGGACGCCAATGGCATACAAAATTGGACTCGATTCTTCGAAAAATTGGATTGACACCGACAGGTGCAGATCGATTTGTTTACACCGACAGCAACAAAATGACCTTTCTTCTGGTTTACGTGGACGATATTTTGATCGTGTCAGACAGTCCAGCAAGGGAGAGTGAAACCAAGCAGGAACTTTCCAAGGAGTTCAAGGTGAAGGATCTCGAAAAAGCTCGGTATTGCCTGGCGATGGAGATCATACGAGTTCATCCGGAACCTCGAAGGTTCCGGATGAACGAGAGTAAACCCGTAAGTACTCCACTCGCAATCTGCACTAAGTTAACGAAGGGTTCAGATGATCCAGGGGATGAAGAAACATTCCCCTTCAGAGAGCTGGTTGGAGCTCTAATGTACGCTGCGTTGGGAACACGACCGGACATATCACACGCCGTCAGTGTGCTCCGACAATTCAATAGTCAGCCGAAACAAGAGCATTGGTCAGCAGCCAAACGTGTACTACGTTACCTTCAAGGAACTAGGAATCTAGGGTTGAAATTGTAAAAGGACAACGATGCCTTGAGATGCTATGTCGATGCAGATTGGGCCAACTGTGTCATAGATAGGCGCTCCTACATGGGTTCAGTCTTCATCTTCAGCGGAGCTGCCACATCATGGGAGTCACGCAAACAACGCACCGTGCCATCACTGATGCCTGCAAGGAAGCCATATACCTCATCAAGTTCCTCAAGGATCTAGGACATCCAGAGCTTGCCAGTGTGGTTATTTTTAATGATAATCAAGGGGCTGGTAAACTAGACGAGAATCCAGTGCATCATTCCAGGTCCAAACACATTGACGTAAAACATCATTTTATACGTCAAGTATTGAAGGAACATCCTGTTGACCTAACTTTTACTTGCCTATGGAGAAGATGGTAGCAGACATATTAACCAAAGGTTTGCCCGGACCTAAGCACATGGAGTGCATTTCTGGACTTGGATTGTCATCGGTCAAGTTACTGTAGGGCGCAACTTGAGGGAGAGTGTAAGAATTTACAATTCGCGTTCTTTCTAATTCGGAAATAGATGTCACCACTGTATCCTTTTCTTTTCAACTGTACTACGTTCCTTTATTCAATCTTGTGTGAATCGCGACACGGGTTACTTACAGTCCATTAATGTAATTGTTTTAGCATTAAATCTAGCTCGTATTCTACGGAGTTTGTGATTAATCTTCTACCCGCTGCTTAACTCTCTATTAGTTTCACTAGTTAGGTATTGAAATTTCACAAATCTATAGACTTGAAGAGCATAGTTAGAAGAAAAACGGATATTTTAATTTGAATGATTTGGAACAAGAAGTCAATATAATGCAATTAAAAATTTCCTTTTCTAAGAAATAGGCGTGTCATGGAAATCTCGAAAGCATCGTTATCACTTTTCCTCTATGCAGATTAGGTAATTTGAAAAACTCGAAGAAAAGAATTTTGACAAATTCACACACATAATTATGAATTCAGTTTCAGTTGAAAGGTAGTATAATAGAACTGACAAAAAAAATCAATTTCCAACAAAATAGTTAAAATTTCAAGCAAAGAAATTATTCTTTAACTAAAATACTGAATCTTTAATAAAATAATGAACTTTTAAACAAACAGTTGAGAAACCTACGAGAAATCAATAATGAAAAAAATCTCATCTCAAATGTTCAATTTTCAAGCCAAAATTCGCACTTTTGAAGAAAAATGTTGAATTTACAACCCAAAAAATGCTATTTCTATCAAATGTTCATGAAGAAGTTACCGCCGGCGTGGGGAAGCGAGGGATCACACTCTCAATTTAAAGTTACGTCAATCGAACGAAAAAAAGTTCCGAGTTGGATTTCAAAACATCTGCGATCTCAGTGTTACCTATGGTTTTCACTTACTTTAATTCTCGTTCATTTTAATTTAATCAATTGTACATCGATTTCAATACCTTATCAATCTTTTAATCCGACCTTGATTCCAGAATCTGAAGGCGATTGTTCTTCCAGAAAAATCTATCACTTAAAAAAATTATAATCAAACAAACTCGAAAATAGGATTGAAAATTGACACTCAAAACCATTGTTAACGAAGCAGTTGAATTTCCAACTCAAAAGATGAATTTTCCACCAAAAAAGACCAATTTTCAGCAAAATAAATTAATTTTCAACGAAATATTTGAATTTTTAAAGAAATTATCAAACTAATACTTTTCAGTTAAAAAGGTAATTTACAAGAACGACAAATTTAAACAAAATTGTTGAATTTTGAACCAAAAAAGGATTTTCAGACGCTATTCAATAATAGCGAATATATTGAAAATTTGTTCAAATTTTAATCAAATAAGAAAATATTGGGACCAAAATCATGGAACCAATCAAAAAATTTACAGAATTATTCGAACAAGAACTGATTTAAATAACCTGTATATTCTGGATGTTTTCGTTTCTTTGTAAGATGTATTCATCATAAAAAATAATAATTTCTAATAGAAAGTATGATTTTTGGTTAAACAGTCAACTTTTATGTTGAAAATTCTTCTTCTTGGTTCAAAGGTCGTCTTTTTTGCTTGAATTCAAATGTTTTTTATTAAAATTAAAATTTTTGTTTTGTTAAAGTATATAATATTACATATTTCATTGAGAATTCATTTACTTTGGTTAAAAATGAACTATTTTGTTGAAAAATCGCTATTTTTTGTTTGAAAATTTAATTATTTCTACTTTTTAACAATGTTATTGAATTTTCAACCAAATTGGAATTTTTTCCAAAAAAGATGAAATGTCTACTAAAACAGTTGAATTTGACAGATAATAATTAAATTAAAAATGGAAAAGTTAAACTTTCAGTTAAAAAATTAATTTCTATCAAAATGGTCAAATTTTCAAGCGAAAAGATGAATGGCCAACAAAAATTATAATAGAATTATAACAGTTGATATTTTAACTAAAAAATATTTTAATTTTGATACAAAACATTTGAATTCAACCAAAAAATGCGAATTTTCAACATAACAGTTGACTTTTTAACCAAAAAGGATACTTTCTCATAAAATTGTTTAATTTTCAACAATCTAGGTTACTTTTAAACCAAATAGTTTACTTTTAAAACAAAAACAAAATATTTTTAAACATAAAAAATAATTTTGCAGTTGAATTTTCACATAGGAAAAAATTGTCCACGGAAATAAAATAAAAACCGAAAAAATCGACTTTTTTCGCTACTTGCATTGCCATAAATGCTTAAGCAAACAAATTTTAAAAAATCGGGCCACATGAATCTCTTCGAAACTAAATACTTATTTATTTATTAAAAAAAAAAATCAAAAATCGGTCTAGAATTGCCTTCCACAAGTTATTTTGAAATTGGCTTTTTTATTTCATCCCAAATTATTTCAAGGATAATTTTGAGAAATGCGATTGTTTAAAAAATAAACCATATTCATGCTGGTAGTTCATAAGTTTTCAAATCTCGCCAAATTTTAGATTCCGAAGTTTATCAAATTATGTAAAATATTGTACCTATGAATTAAATCTACTGCAGTGGATTTGAGTAAAATATACTCAAAAATTTTCCATAATATTTCCTACACACTTGAAAATTCTTTGATTTTAAACTTTTTAAGTCAAATAACATATCGCTGAAATCGTTATAATTCGTAGATTCCGAATATTTTATTTGTAAATTACCAAGTGCTACATTTAAAAAATTTTATGTTTGGCATTTTAGTGCTCATTATGTATAAAGGACGCCCCCTGAAGATAGCACCTTCACAATCGAAATTCCCAAATTTCTTTTTATCAGAATTTTGGGCTTTTTGGGGCTGTATTGCCGATTTTTGGGCTCCACTACTTTTTTTGAAAATTGAAATTTTGAGTGGACGTGCTGACTTGAATCAAGCCAGCACCTCTACTATATAACAATTTAGAAAAATTAAAAATCAAACACAACCATATTTTGGGCTTATTTTGGGCTCTTGAACGCGCTAACAACCAATTTCCAAAGACCAACCCTACTGAAAATAAAACTACCCCCCATGTACAAACTCAAACTCGGAAAAAACAAAGTACACCAGAATTTTGGGCTTATTTTTGGCTCTTGAATGCACGAAAAAAAAATTCAAAAACCCACCCCCAAGGTAAAAAAACACACCCTTGCAAAAAATAAAATTTGCAAAAAACAAAGTTCA
>CAKNWU010279190.1:0-11803 GCA_932072015.1 Andricus quercustozae
GGGGCAAGAGACAAGTTCAAGCGTTTGGAATTATGAAAGAAAAAATAGAGACCACCCATCTCACGGTTGTGAGACGTGGCCAATAATGTGATTTACCGCAATCCTACTGGGAGCCGGTGTCATTTTTTAGATGGCAGTTGCTCCCTGTGAGACCCTGCGGTGATTGTTTAACCTTATTTTTTTAATATTATAAATATTGTCGACGCTGGATACAGAAAGGGATTCAATTCGAAAGATAACTTCTACTGCTGCGTAGAGATTCAAAACGGGAGGACAGAAAGGGAATCCAGAAGTATTCATTATTTGTCACGTTACCTCTAGTTGGAAACTTGGGTTCCCAATGAATAGTCCCTTGTTCGAATCGTGGAACAACGGGAATCGGCGGCTTTCGATCCATCGCTCGAAGCTCTGCCTTAGTAAATATATGAATAGTTCCATCTCGATTTATTCTAGCAAGTTGTGTATCGTGGTAAAATAAGCTTCCATCTCTATTGTATCTTGACGCAAGCATTGATTCTGTAAGACGAAAATAGGTGGATTTTTATCAACGATTATTGTTCTCGAACCCCAAAAATTTATTATTGTTCCGAAAACGACAACCTAAATTTAATACCAAAGGCAGTTAATATAGACACGTGATTCTAGACCCGCGAAGATTTTGTGCGAGTCACTGTAAAACGCCTATACTAAAAAGTACGCCGAATTCGGTGTAATTTTGAGCTGCAAAATTTTTAAACACGAGAACACATAAAGGCAAGATATAAACCGAAAATGGGATAGTTAATTTGTTGGCTTAAAAACTCACTACTCCTCCACCCTGATTTTCCCCAACCCCCTCCTTCCTAGGAAACAAATTCTCCTGCTCTTCCTTCAATACCTCTTTCTCCTCGTCCCACAGCCATATTTTCTCCTCTACTTTTATTTGACGACACCCCACCTTCGCTGCTCTTCCTTTATTCCTCTCCCTCCTAGCCCTATAGTTCAGTATTCTCTGCGCCTCCCTTTCCGTCCTCGTAAAATCGTGATCGATGAAAACCCCCTTATCCTGTATCCTATTTTTATTTTGCATTACTCCCAACTTCTCTTCCCAGCTCTACAATTCTACAACTTTCACTTCCTTCTCCTTTCTCCCCTCCAGACTAACTTTTCTTACCTTACCTTTCACCCACCTTATGCTCTGTAGCAGCGCTTCCATACCCCCCCTTTCTTCCCCGCTCTTCAGCTTCAACCCTCTCATCACAATATTATTTCTCCTGTCTGCCTTCTCTTTGCTCTCAATTCTCAACTCCATTGTCCTTATCTTTTCCCTATCCGCCCTCTTTCTCCTTTTTATGCCTAGGCTCTCCCACTTTATCCTCTATCATATTCTCTACCCTCTCCCAAATACCTATCTTCTCGCCCTTCCCCCTGTCACCTGCTTCCATTTCAGACCTGCCCTCCACCTTCTTACGCCCTTTTTCCGTCTTTTTCCTCCACATCCTAATCTCCTCTTCCAGCTGCTTGATTTTAACTTCTTTTTTTTTCCTTAGCGACCCCACGACCCTCTCTAATCCGTCTACTCTCTCCCTCCACTCTTTCACCTTCTTTTCCCATTTCTCATCTCTTATCATCAAGCCCTCTTTCATACCATCCATCTGCCTTCTGCTCCGACTGCCCCTCCATTTTTTGGGGAGGTGACCTACGTATTCTTATTGAACGAACTCTCTACCGCGCTTTTCTCCGGACTCTCTTGGCTGTCTCTCTTCCTCTTCAATAGATCCTACCCTTCACTTGAGCTAGACACTCTCCCCCTTACCTTCTCGCTTCCTTCGTTCCCACAGTTCCGCTTTTTCCCTTTCCTTGACGCGACGCTCGACACCGAGCTACGACAGATGTCTCTCAAGACTTTTGCTGCCTACCGCCCCGAATGCTCCCTTTATCCCTCTTTATTCCACCCCAAACAGTCCCTCAAGAAACACCTTTCTCTTCCCTAACATCCCCTAACACTACGAGAACCACTCTTGTCCACCTCGAAGACCCAAACTCCTGACCACAAAAACTCACTAAAAAATGATTTTTTCCCCCAATTCACCTGACACAGCCCTACTCACCCCTAGGCTTCTAAACAATTCTTTTTTGGAATATTCATAAAACGCCTGATCGCGGAATTCTGCAAAAGGTTGTGAATTATGGTGTAGCAAATGCCGCTATTAATGATGATAGTCTAATAAATATATGAGAACATATTATAGGGGAAAGCATAAGTGGGAAGGGTTTGCCAAATGAGTCAACGTGGGAATGCAAGGAATACCATTTATTTAACAGCATTATTTTAACAAGCTCCCGCATTTGCCTGCACCTCCACACAATTTTATTTCAGTGCAACCCGACCGGAAAAACCCTACTTGTGGGGAAAAAACGCTCAGGGAGGAGCCAAATCTTCTATAAACTATATATTACTTAACATTTAGACCTACATAGCGGTAAGGGGAGAACATCAATATTTTTGCTAGTGGCTGGCCTTCTGTTGTTTACTGAGATCTGAAAGAAAAAAATATAAATATTTGTTATCCTAAGCACTTAAAGGTATGAAGTTTCGAACTGCTAAATATATTAGTCTATACAGGGGTAGGTCGACAAAATGGCTTCAGAAATCACAAACAGCACCATGCCCATGAAGTGTACTGAATGTGGAATTAATCTGCATAGTTTCATAGTGTGTTTGAATTAATAATGTTTTACATTTTTGGGAATGTCTCGAATCTTGACTTTCGCTTGATTGTAGGTTTTCTATTTATTTCAGTTTACTATTATTTAGGTTCACTATATCTTTCGAAATTCTAGGAAATTCGTTACAACCGCATAACACTTTTTTAAAAACACTTCAAATTCTTGGAAATCCCTAGACATTTTTTTAAATCTCTTGTACATGCTATCGAATTTTTCATAACACCCAAAAATATTTCAAATCGTCCAGAAGCCAATCAAATGGTTAACCCATGGGTCACTTTATCGCTAAAAGTGATATTTATTCTAGTTTTTAAATTACCCTCTGGGCAAAGAAGCGTCTGCTGGTGTCCACCGACGAAACGCGCCATTCTCATATACTGCATAATTCTCTTTATTGCGTGTCACTACAGCACCATCTTGGGGATACACACGCGCTGATTGAAGTGAATCTGTATGCACAATATACACATAATTAATTTAAATATTAAAATAATCATTAAAGGCATCTAAAGGTTACACTCTCCCTTCCACTTGACACACTAAGAATTATCATTCGAATATGAAACTTTAGAGAAGTCTCTAATATTTGTTTTAAATTGTATTTTATTTTTGTAAATACCAGTTCTATAAAACCCACGGCCGCGGTATGCTGCAGGGGGTTCTGAACCTTGGTACAGTAAATCATTATTCTCAAATTTGACTGGCGATAAAGGCCTTTGTGAACTTGATCCTTCACCTGATTCTTCATCTGGTTCTGAAAGAAAAATATAGTTATTCATTATCTGAAGGATTAAACACTTTCTTAATTTAGAAGAACTAAATTAAGGTATACTTCCTAAAAGTTCACATAAGAATACTGACTTTACACATGGCCTAGAACTTCCTTATGAATCCCAGTTAAAAGAGCCAATAGGATTTTTAGTGTAGAGTAATATGCGTTTTGAGAGAATGTTCAGAGCCATTCCTAACGAGTCGTTTTTATGATTTCTGAACGCTGTTATTCTCTGTTTCTAAGGGATGTTATTAGTAGTTGATAAGTGGTCTTATTAACAGTTGATGCTAAAAGGGATACCACGATATAAACAAAAAAAAAGCGTTACGCATTATGTGAACGCCCCCTGAACGTTTTTATTGTCCGTGGCTAGGGAATTGTATTGATCGTTGCTAAGGGTTGTTCTTGTCCCTCGTTAGGGGATTTCATTAGCCGTTGCAAAGGGTTGTTATTGGCTGTTGCTGTGGCATGTTTCTGACCACTGCTAAAGTTTTTTATTGTTTGGTGGTAAGGGTTTTCATTAACCAGAAGTATTCATTATTTGTCACGTTACCTCTAGTTGGAAACTTGGGTTCCCAACGAATTCTCCCATCTTCGAATCGTGGAACAACCGGAATCGGCGGCTTTCGATCCATCTCTCGAAGCTCTGCTTTAGTAAATATATGAATAGTCCCGTCTGGATTCATTTTAGCAAGTTTGCGATTGTGGTAAAATAAGCTTCCATCCCTATTGTATCTTGACGGAAGCATTGATTCTGTAATACAAAAAAAAAGGTGGATTATTATTAACGAATATTGTTCTCGTACCCCAAAAATATATTATCGTTACGAAAACGACAACCTACATTTAATACCAAAGGCAGTTAATATAGACACGTGATTCTAGGCCCGCGAAGATTTTGTGAGAGTCAGTGTAAAATGCCTATCCTCAAAAGTACGCTGAAGCTAATATGAACATGTTTTTCTGTGCTGTCTTAAAATGAACCAGTGAAATCTTACTGGTTGAGAGAAGTGTCACTGGTTGCCTCAGTGGAATTTCGTCACTGGTTTAATCAGTAAAGTTCACTGGTCACTCAGTACCAGTAGTCATCTTGTCGTCAGCGTTGACGTCCATCAGCTCGTTAGATATGACACTTATTATTTATCACTATTGTGCTAACATTTGCAAAATTATCTTTCAAAAACCGCACTTTATTCTCGCAACAATAAATGAGGCTGCAATATAATAGGACATAATATGTTCCGCCTAACTGTAGGAAGGCCCGTCATTACGCCAACGTGTCGCGTCGCTCAAAGGCCAGGTTCCTCCCCAATTTCAAGCTAAACATATTATGTACCCTGCTTATTGCAGCTAGTCCCCAAATATTTCTAACACAAACACTAGTACACAATAAAGTTCGTTCCCAGTAAAAAGAAACTAATTGAAGCGAATTAAGATGAATTCGCTAGAGCCTCCGTGAATCTCTCTTTGCATCAATCTCGAATTGAAGTAGGTCGTGAATTGTTGTAAATTCTGAAATAAGTAATGTAATCTTCAAATCTGCTACTCGCCCAAATTTGGTGAACAATTTTTAGAGAAACCAATTCATTTGAATGTGTCAGCACGAAATAATTTTAGTGTCAGCCAATTCATTTTAATTCGCGAGATTCAAAGTCAAGCTCCAATTCGCCTCAATTGTTCAGCGCGAATACAGTTCCAGTCTGGCCTATTCAACTGAATTTGTAAGCTATAACATTTTTGGACTCCGCAACCAAGCGCCGTTTCTAGGGTGTGAACTAAACAAATTATAAAGTTCTTTTTTTATTTTTTGAAAATTCATCAAAGTCTGTCAAGGTCCTAGACCACAGGAGTAACAAGCGAAGGTTTTTCTGGCGTCCTGAAATTGCAACCCTTTAACGTAATAAGTACTTCTCATCTTATCTTGTATTGCGAACATTCTCTTTAATACGTCATTAGCGTAATTGATTACTATGTACATTGTTATAAGATTTTGTTCTCAGTTTAACAAATTAAAAACCTAATAAAGTTGCGTAATGTACAATTGAAATAAAATCTGTATTGCTTCTGTATTTAGGCAGACGTCGATAATCGAGCTAGCATCTCTATTTTTATAAACATGGGTAAATGTATGCAATAAAATTTGTTTTCCGAAATATTTTCCAATCATTTAAAAAAATTTAAGCTGAATAAAGCTATTGTTTTATAGCTGTAAAATTATTTAGAAATATTTTTAAAAAACATTTTGAAACATTAAATCTCTGTTTTTACAATACCTTGCTGCATTCAGACATAGCCCTTTTTTCTTAGACCTTGATAACGCAAAATGTTGCTTTTAAAGAGTTTTAGAGAAAAAAAGACTTTTTTCTACTCTGAGCAAAAATTCTATTGAACACATATGTTGAATTTTCAAACAAAATCAATTTGATCTATTAAAATATTCTTTCCATGTGGAAATTAAGTTATTGTATTAATTTTGTTAATGAATGAAAATGAAAACCCTTGAAAATATTATGATTTGATACAAATTTTAAAGTTTTAAAACATTGATGAGAAAAAAAATACTTGAATAGCCCCATTGATCGATTGATAGAATTTGATTGGTCAGGGAAGAATCTGAAATTTAAATAAAATCTGGCCAAAGTCAGGGAATTCCTGTAACTTTAAGTAACTGTGTAATTAAATCCACTGAAATCTTTTTTGGATGAAAACTATAATATTCTTTCTTGCAAAATGTTTCTTGTTAATTTAAAAATTCACCTGTTTTAATAGAAATTTCATCTCCGAGAAAAAATTGGAAAATTCTCTCTTTTTTTACCAAAAAAGACAAATTTTCAACAAAAGACATGAATTCTCTACCAAAAACTTTAATTTTCAACATAAAAAGCATATATGTTCAATAAAAAAATGGAATAGTTAAGTCTTCAGATAAAAAAATTTATTTTTTTTAACAAAAGAAGCGAATTTTTAACAAAATTGTTAAATTTTAAAAGAGGTGAATCTTGAAACAAAATTTTAACAAGTCAGTTCAAATTTGAAACAAATAGTTCAATTTTTAATTAAAAATGAATTTTTAATCCAATAGTTTTTTCTAGAAAAAAAAACATTTTCTACTAAATATTTACATTTTTTAGTTTAATTTTCTATAAAAATATTAAATTTTCAACCAAAAAGATGATATTTTAATAAAGAAGATGAGTTTTCCGCCAAAAACCCCGATTTTTCAACCAAATTGTTTCAATTTTCAACTAAAAAGTATACATTTTTAATCAACTGGTTTTCTACCAATTTTCTACCAAAAAGATACGAATTTTCAACAAAATATATGAATATTCAACCAAATAGTTCAGTTTTTAACTAGAAAAGATTAATTTTAAATTTCTAGTATCACTTGAAAAACAAAAATGAAACAGTTAAATTGCCAGATTAAAATTTTTTCAACGAAAAGAAAAATTTTAAATTTTTAAACTATTCGTTGAATTTTGAAGACAAAAAGACTAATTTTCACAAAACAGTTGAAGTTTAACCGAAAAATAAGATTTTAAAAGAAAGATGTTAATTTTTCACTAAATAGTTCAATTTTCGAAACAAAGTTTAAACTTTCTACCAAAATATTTGTATTTTCAACAAAATACTCAAATTTTCAAACAAGGAGATGAATCTGAAAATAAAAAAATAAATTTTCAACAAAGTAGTTCAACTTTCAACCAAATAGTTGAATTTTTGACTAAAAAGTAGTCAAAAAGACGAGTTATCTACAAACAGTTGACTTTTCAACTGGAAAATGAGGCTTTTCAAGTGAAAACTGAATTTCTTAGTTAATAGTTAAATTTTCAAATAAATAGTTTGATTTTCAAACAAATAGTTAAATTTTCTACAAAAATAATTACATTTTCAACTAAAAAGATAATGCTTTAACCAATATTTCCAACCAAAAAACCAGAATTTTCAACAAAATACATGGATTTTCAAGCAAAATATTAAATTTTTAACTGAAAAATATACATTTTCAACCAAATAGTTGAATTTGTAACACGAAATCAATTTTTAATTAAAAATTCCATGGTTAAATTTTCAGTTGAAAAAATGCAAATCTCAACCAAAAATAAATCGAATCTTCAAAAACAAGAAAAATAATTTTCAACAACGTAGTACAACTTTCAATCAAGAGGTTGAAATTTTGACCGTGCAAGACGACTTTTTAACAATATAGTTCCTTCCCTAGGGATCGTGGACCTTTTAGCTGGTGGGAGGACTTACGGGTCTCATTAGACTGTAGATCTGGAATAGGTGAACATGAGGGGCTGCACTGCGAGGTGTGGCTACTCTGGGGAACTGACGGACTCTAGTCGGTGGGACTGAAACTATGGAGCAAACCTTCCAGGAGGTAATGGCAAAGCCTCCTAGAATATGGATGTCGTGAGTTCTCATGCTCCCAATATACGATGTGATCGTCGTGTCCACAGCTGATTGGCATCAGGGTCAACAAATCCTTGAACACCACGGCCTGCTCCCCTCAGTGGAGGCGGACAGGCGGGGGTCCCAAAGGAAGTGTCTTAAGGGAGACTTTGGGACACCACGTCGAACCCCATTGTTTGTAGACTCCCCCACTGCAAGCGGGGCTCTGCGGGGGGTGTTTCTTATTTCCCTAGCTTCTCTTGGGACTTAAACGAAATCCCAAAAAACGAAACAAACCAAAACCAATGAGGCGCCCGTTTCGGGACCCTCCTCTAACTCACCGGGTTAGGGGGCAATCCACCAGAGGCGGTGCGTACTAAAAGCGCATCTTGCAAACAGAAGTCAAGTCACCCCACAGGGGGCAGTGTCTGCGTAAACTTCACCTGGAGCAACTCCTCAGGCTTATGCTATAGGCAAGAGGAAGAAGGGCTCCAGAGAAACTCTCACAAATAGGGAGTTAAAACGGCAGAAGCATCTGGAACATAGGGCCTTACTTTCGCGCAAGTGGCTAACAACGCCTTGGTGAGAGTTCGCGTCGCGTCGGGATATTCCTGAGAAATGTCTAATTCTCGAGGAGTTGGACAGTTTTAGGGATGAAATCTCTAGAGGGATTGACGCTTTACCCCGCGAGGGGCGCGCCCTTAGATTCAATGACATCTTCATCAGGTCGGGGGCCATCATAGTGGAGGCCGCGGACAGCTGGTCGCGAGACTGGATAGTGGAAACCCCCCCAACGCTCCCCAAACCCCCCGAGAGTCCGGCGACCGTTCTGGAGCACCTGAATTTTCAGAACTTGTCTCTGCGAAGTGATTCGTGGAAGATATATTCCGACAGGGAGGGTTCCAGGCCAAAGGGGAGAGGCTGGATTCTAGTCGTCGGTCTTCCTGAATCCTCAATCAGGACCCTTGTAGCGCTAGATTACAGACCCTATCTAGGGGCGTGTAGGGTTACCTTCGCAGTGACTGAATTGGGCTCCGCAGGGGGAACAGAAGGGCCTGGAGGTCCCCCGAATTAGTCTCTCAACAGCTGAGACAGGAATCTCCATGATGCAGGTTAATTTGCAACGACAGCAAAGGCGCATCGGTGGTTCTAGCTAGACATATGTCTGTGGTACAGACAGGGCTCGCCCTAATCCAAGAACCCTGGTTATGTAGGGAAAGGATCTGTGGCTTGAGTGAAGGATATGGATGCGATATTGGTGCCTAAATTCTGCTATAGAGATTTCACCCTTATTAAGGTAAGAGACTCAGGGGACCGCCGCCTCCCAGCAAGGTGGGGGCTCTAATTCGGCACTTCAAGAGAACGAAATTCCTCTGCTGTTGGGCTGTGATGCAAACTCTCACCACACGATGTGGGGAAGCACAAATATCGAGGACAGAGGGAGAGATTTAATTGAACATATAGCGGGCACAGAGTTAGAGATTCTGAATCGGGATGATACTCCTACATTCCAGACTAAAAACAGGAGTGAGGTTCTCGATTTGACTCTATGTTCGGGTGTACTGAGAAGCAGGGTAGTGGACTGGAGAGTCTCCAATGAGGAGTCTCTCATCGTGTTTCGATTAACCCTACGAAAACCGGTGGTTTCCAAGATTAGAAACCCCAGAAATACACTTCGGGACTCATATAAGGAGGAACTCACAGGGAGGCTTGCGGAATTTCCCACAAACTATGGTACCATTGATGAGTTAGGTGGAAGTCCTGGCTATCCTTCGCTGTGCTGAAAAACTAATGGAAGAAAATACTACTTGCAGACAGATTACGACCTGTTCAGACAGACAAGCGACACTGACTGCAACAGGGAAACCAGATATAACATCAGAACTGTTTTGAAAATGCAAAAAGACATTAAACCAACTTGTAGAAAGAAACAATGTGGCCCTGATATGGGTCCCTGTTCACACAGGGATCAAGGGCAACGAAAAGGCGGACCAGTTGGCAAAACGCGGCGCAGCAAGTGAATACATAGGACCAGAACCTGTACTGGGAATAGCATCTTGCTGTATCAATATGGCCATTAAGAGCTGAATCCGAACAAAACACCGGGAATACTGGGAACAAATTCAGGGTTGCCGTCAGGCGAAATCCATCCTGCTTTATACCTATGAGACAAACAGAGCCAGGGAAATCCCTCGTTTACCCAACAAAGATATAAGAACAGTGGTACGGCTCCTAACTGGGCACAGCCACTTAAACTATCATATGCAAAAATTGGGGTATAACCCAACGACAGATTGCAGGAGATGCGGCAGGGATGACGAAACATCCCTGCATTATTATGCAAGTTTCCGGCATTAGCTAGGCTCAGGCAACAGACCGATATGATTGATTATATCATATTTTACTTACCAGCTTCATGAAGAAAGACCATAAAAATGAAAACTAGAGCACCAATCAAAATCCTCATTTTGCTGGAGATAAAGAACTGATTTTTAATAAATTTCCAGATTTGCAACTAAGCTGATGTTGAACATGTTCTACTTGTATATATACTATCCACCATCAGATTGTTGACAAAAAATATTATCTACATTGTGGTGCCGAAATCGAGTTAAGACAATAAAATCTTTTGCAAAACATATTTTTTCTGCTGAAAAATATGAAAATTTTATTTACTCTCCTTGAAAATGTTAGAGCCAGACGAAGACCTGAGCTACACGTGGCAGATCATGGCTCATATAGGTGTACAGTCAAGTTGAAAATTACATAATATTTAACTTGATTTATAGCAGTAACCAAAAAAATTCCATGTAGGAAACTATATAGGAAACTATGTAGGAAATTATATAGGAAACTATATAGGAAACTATATAAGAATCCATATGGAAAACTATATAGTAATTTGAGCCCAGACCATAAATATTTTCTCATATGGTTTCCTAAATATTTTCCCATACCGTTTCCTGAATATTTGTCTATGTCTACTTTTTTATATTTAATTATTATTATTTTCAGAATTGTAAAATTTGAAAAGTTTGAATTTTGAAGTTGAATTGAAGTTCAAATATTTTGTAGAAAATTCCTCCTTTTACTTAGAAATCCAACAATTTGGTAGAAAATTAAACTCTTTGGTAGGAAATTAACTTTTAGTTCGAAATTCATACTTATCGTTGAAAATGAAACTAATTTTTGAAAATTTTACTATCTGTTAGAAAATAAACTGTTATGAAAAAATAATATTTTTGGGTTGAAAATTTAACTGTTTTAAAAAAATTGAAAATGTACACAAAATAACTATTTCATTTTTGAATTTTAAAATTGGTATTTTTCATTGAAAATTGATCTTTTCTAGTAGAAAATTCATCTTTTTTTTATCGAAATTTTAACCATGTATTTAAAAATTCATTTTTTTTTGGTTGAAGTTTTTTTTCTGAAAAGTTAGCTATTTAATGTTGGGTTGAAAATTAATCATGTTAGTTAAAAATTCATCTCTTCGGCTTGAAAATTTAAGTATTTGGTGAAAATTTCAACCCTTTAAAGTAATAAGTACTTCTCATTTTATCTTTTATTGCAAACATTTGTTTTTAAATTGATACTTAAATTGTGTGCTAATTGCGAAAAGTTTACTCTGTGAATAGCGAGTTTATTTTACCAATACGTCATTAGCGTAATTAATTACTATGTACATTGTTACAAGATGTTTTTCTCAGTTTAAAAAAATTAAAAACCAAATAAAGTTGCGAAATATACAATTCAAATAAAATCTTTATTACTTACAGAAAAAAAATGAATTTTCTACTGAATAGTTGAATTTTCAAACAAATATTTAAATTTTGTAGTTAAATTTTCTATCCAAATATATACAATTTCAAACAAGAAGATGACTTTTTAACAAAGAAGATGAGTTTTCCGCCAAAAAAAAAAAAA
>CAKNWU010279269.1:0-10860 GCA_932072015.1 Andricus quercustozae
GGACCTATATTAATTCATCAACCATAGGTGCATTTATCATCAAGCGCTCGTCATACAGGGGCCTGAAGTTTTAACTTTTTCAGGTGCTTTTTCGCCTTCACGTTAGTCTAACTTCTTTTAGGATTATCTGATTAGACTTTTATTTGAGTGTTTTGGAAAGCTCTTTTCATGTATTTTAAGAGTATGGTAACACTTTTTTTTATGATGAATTTTTTTTAATCACAATTAAAATTTATTATTTAAAAGAAGCATACTTTTAATTTTCCTTTCTTCTTTTAAAAAATAGCTTTTTTAGACTCTTTAAAGACATGTAGAAGAAAAAGCGGGCTAGAAAGAATTTCATAGTCAAATTGCGATTTTTACGCTCGAGGGGGCTACATTCAACTTACGCAGCATCTCTAAGCTTACATTTAACTATCTCGAAATTACTTTTTGCGTGTATGTATTATATTTAATCATAATGTGGTGCCCTGGAGCGTACAAATCTCAATTTGACCATAAAATTATTCCTAGCCCACTTTTTCTTCCACACGACTTTAAACAGTGTAAAAAGATAGTTTTTAAAAAAGAAAATATATAATAAAAGTGCAATCGAATAATCCTAAAAGAAGTCATATCTAACGAAAGAACACCTGAAAAAGTGAAAACGTCAGGCCGCTGTATATTGACAACCGGTTGATAAATGGACCTATGGTTGATGAATTAATATAGGTCCACGAGGACTATAATTCAGCCAAGTTTCAACCCGATCATCAAAAACAATAATTTTAGGTGGGTACGCTTGAGTATTCTGTCCCATATGTGGAATGATTTATTTATATGTTCCTATGATATTCTATGTCTATGTGTTTATATGAAATTTGAATTGATATGCATATGAAATGGTGCCACTTATATGCGAATATTGTTGCAACAATAAAAAGAAAAACTGTGGAAATTATTAGAGGGAAACGACGCTTGAAAAGAGGAACACCATACATTTTTAATCTCGCTGAATATTTCAATCGCACGACTTGGCGAAACATTCAAGCGCGGTAATAAGTAAAAACACGCAACCTGTACCTTCACGACTCGCGTCAAGGTCACACGACACATTTTGGAAACAAAGATTCGGAGGACGAAAATAAACATATTTTTGAATCCTTCAGCCCTAAAATAACTATTCAAAATATTAATTAAAATTCTTCAAGAAAAACTGAAATTTTGAATTGGGAAACCAGATCAGATATTTACATTGGGTGTCCCATCTTTTCAAATTTTAACGCAATTTAAAACTAAATGAAACTCAAGTCGGTTACAGCCAAGAAAATAATGACTAACCCAACTAAAACACAAAGCAACCATGATAACTTCGATTTGGAAGGTGCTACTGCACTTCCGATCGAAAACAATAATTTAAATAATGTCGTGACGAGACCAATAACCAGAAATATGGTATCAACCATACCACAAAACGCAGGTACCATCCCACAAGTGATTAATAGGTCGATAGGTCGCGGTAGAGGGTTTGTTAGGAAAAATATAGAAACGCCAATGAATAGCAATAGGTCAGACAAAGACAGGTTGACTCAAACAACATATACCGAACCGATTCAAACTCGAAATAACTAACCCTCACTCCATGACCTTACTTAAAACCCAAACAGAACTTTCGACCTAGAAAAAAAATACCTTCTTCCGGGATAACGAGGATATACCTACTAACTACGCGTTAGTCCCAAGAAATAATTTAAGACAATTAAATGCCGAAAGTTTGGAAGGCGATTCTTTCTTAGAAAACAATACAAACTTATTGTAGAATCAGATGAACTTTTAGAAAGAGCAAAAATACACTGAATTTATGAACCATCAAAAGGAAAGATTTTTAAATAAGGGAAGAAAGGGCAAACAAGTTAAGGCTCAGATTAGACCCGTCAGCTCACAGCTCTTTTGAAAACAGAAGAGAAAATATAGAACCCAGTTGCAGCAAAAATAAAAGTGAATCTCGAAACAGACAATCTATTCAATTGGATTTAAGGGAAAAATTGATAACAATCTCGTCAAATTTCTTATAATAATACTCAGAACCGTAGGCAAATAAGAAATAATAATTTTAAATCACAAAATACTGATGTCAGTGATCCACTAGAGTGTAGAATGAACTCAAGACAAAGTAGATCACGTAAACTGTCAACAACAAATAACAGGTTGAACAGACATTCTAGCTACAAACGCCGTTTTAAATTATGAGTAATTGGCCAATTGAATTCCGTAATAATAAAGACGATAGTCCCGCGAATTTTCTCGAAGAACTAAAAAGATTTAAAAGGGGTAACAAAATCAACGATCTGGATATTTTAGAAAATTTAGACGCGTTATTAATTGAAGATGCTAATGACTCGTGTTCGATAAATAAAAATTCTTGGAGAACACTATCCGATTTTCACAAAGATTTCAAAAACGCCTATATTGATGATAGGTCTTATGAGAAAATAAGCCAAAAAATTTTAATTTGTAACAAAACAAGAAGTCAAGACATTCACTCATATCTGACAGAAATTAGGAAATTATTTAAAAAGTTGTTTCCTAGAAAAGGTCGTGAATGGGAATTACGCAGAGCTTGTGAAAATCTTAGAATTGAATAAAATATGTACATAGAACGGAATGATTTTGAACGTTTTAAGCAATTAAAGGACTTAGGTAAATTCTGAAAATCATAAAGAAGATTAAAGGGAATATAAAAATGGTCAAAAGGATAACCAAAACGGAAACCAAAATCAGAAAAATCAGGGTAAAAACCATACGAAAATCGATTTACGTTTTTACCATTCGGATCTCCTTTCCTACCTTTTCCAAATCAATACCAGCAAAATTTCAGATCTAATTTCAGACATAGATTTCCACCTGGTTTCCAACCTAGATTTCAATCAAAGTTCCAACCCAGATTCCAAAACAATAGACCAAGATATCCATTCAAGCCTTACAACCAAATTTTACGAATGTTTAAACAAATGACATTAGGCTCAATTCAAGGTCAAAGTAACCCAATGATCGAATTTCCAACAGAAAAAGCGTAAAATAACTTAGGAAATAATAGCAGTAAACAAAATTCCAAAAATGAAATGACGGGAATGGAAATCAAAAACCAGGTTATAATCCTAACAAGGAAACACCAGATAGAACGAGTACAAACTCAAACAAAAAACAGGACACTAATACAAGCGCAATTTAAAAAAGACATAATATTAACTGTTGTCATTGTGGTATAGAGTGCCATTTTAAAAGAGTATGCCCATATTATGCGTACAGCCAGGGAAACTGAAAGAGCAAACAATTTTTAATTCGGATACAAATGAAATAAAAGAAACACGTTATCATTTGATGACAAAATTCAGGAATAAACTATTTCGAATTTTCGTAGATACAGGTGCCACACATTCGAACTGTGGCAAGTAATTCATGGAAAAAGTCTAGGATTTCCAGTATGCCATTTTTGAACGCGTTTCGCGAAAATTAATGGTCGCGAACGGAGAAACGGTGGCTATAATTGGACAAGTAGTAATTCCAATTATAATCAGGAATAAAAAGAAATACTTAATGTTCAGGTTAGTATGAAAATTAAAATCTGTAGGCATTTTAGGGACGGGCATGCCAGAAGTTCTACGGATGACCCTAAGCTATGACTCAGAATATAGATAGGAAACCGAAATTCGGTGGTAGTATGAACCTCAAAAGTACTAGAGGAAGTTACAAAAGTAGTCCAACGTTAAACGATAGCGTAATTCTTCTAGTGCCAATGAATCCTAACCAATGCCTAAAACACAAAACTTCCGAATTCCTATAACAAATTCTACGAAAGAAATCCCAAGCTTAATAAGCATCCCGACGAGCAACAAATTCTAGCCCCTAGAGAGCATTCCACCAAAAACACTAGCGACGACTCAAACACACAAGACTCATTTCGTTTAACCCTTTCAGGGACAGTGGGACGTATACGTCCCACTTATTTTTTCTCAGTTTTTCAAGCATTTCTCATACAATTTACCTTGTTTAGTGCACAAGTATTTGATTTTAGACTCTTAAGGGCTTATGTAAAGTAATTATCATGAAAAACTGTGTAAAATTCTTAATTAACAATTTGTTTAAATAATTGAAATCGAAAAAAATCACTTTTTTCGAATAAAATCGGCTGTTTATAAAGTACTAGTCCCATAGCTGTGACAATTTTTTTCCAGTTAGATAACGAAAATTAAAAAATTAAAACGTATTTGACTAAAACTGGTGACTTGGGCATTTTTGAGATGGCTGATTACGAATCCGATGTCTACATTTAGACCTTTGGTATTGCATTTGTAAGCAGATAAATCTATCATCGCATTAAAACGCCTGCATTTTGGCTACATCAATCTTATTGTGTTTCGTACAATGTAGCACAATAATTTAAATGTATATCTTTACCAATGTAATACCGAAAATCTACATTTAGACCTCGGATTCGTGATCCGCGAGCCCAGAAAACACCAAGTAATAATTTTTTCCCAAATATGTCAACATTTTTAATTTTTTGCTGCCATATTGGATACGACTTTTTTAATTAAAAATTTTTGATGATTCCTGATTCGTAATAAGCGACTTCGAAAGCACGCGAGTAACCATTTTTAGCCAAATTCATATTAATTTTTACACTTGCGCCGCCACATTGTGTTCGCCATTTGGAATGCCTAAGCTTTGACTTCAGATTCGTAATTAGCGACCCTAAAACACCCGAGTAGCTATTTTTTGCGAAATAAGTAGACATTTTTATATTTTCGCCGCCATATTGTGTTCGCCATTTTAAATTTTTTAATTTGGACTTCAGATTCGTAATCAGCGATCCCAAAAACACCAGAGTAAAAATGTTACGCCAAATACGTCGAAATTTTTATATTTTCGCCTCAATATTGTGTCCGCCATTTTTAATTTTTGAATTTAGACTTCAGATTCGTAATCAGCGACCCCAAGAATATCTGAGTAACTATTTTTAGCCAAATCCTTCAAAATTTTTACATTTTACCGCAATATTGGGTCCGCCATTTTGAATTCAAAAATTCTGACTCCAGATTCGTAATTGGCGACTCCAATCACCCTCGAAATATGTGGACTTTCTGAATTTGAACCCTATTTCGAGGTCCGACTGTATGAAGATATTAGTTGATCAAAAAACCTTTTAAGGCCTTCTTACTGGAGGGTAACAGCAACTTTTGAGCACCCCCCCCCCCCCTGCCAGACCTATCTGAAAATTTCCTTTCTTTCGCTCCACTCTAGTAGTAAACCCTCCAAATTGTATTTCAATCAGGTATGGGTGAGTGGGCTATGGTGTCTCGCTTTGACTTGAATGCCCTATAAATGATGATTGAAATGTGATTTGAATGTGTGTATTTTTTAAGGTGAAACTTACATTACAAGGGAACATATGTTATTAATCCGAACCGCTTTTTAATTAATTCATTATTTGATATTTAATTAATTGATGGATGTTGCATTTCAGTCAGCGTACCCCATATACTTGGGTATGGAGAACGTCATATCACTGCCGTTTATTTAAACAATATGAACATTGTAAAATAAAAATTATGTAGTATAATAATTATCGAAATTGTAATGTAACGAAAAAAAAATACTTCCTATAAAGGGGTTATAAATTTTCATGGAAAAATTATATAAAGTCGTGGAAGTTTTCAAGCACAGTCAAGGAACAACAGTCTTGGAATTTTTATCAGAAAGAGTACAAAAAAAAAATGTATACAGTCATGAAATGGTTATAAAAAAGTCTTCATATTTTCGAAGACTTGAATTGAATAAGGACGTGATTCAGAAACGAAGAACTCGAATAGGAATTGCCCTGATTCGAGATATTTTTGTGGTCGAGAACTTTTGGTTTTCAACTGTTTAATCTCATCCCGTCCCGACTTAAATATGCAAGCAAGATCGGGCAAGATTCTCGACAATGTTTACATTTTAAGTTTGACATTTCGCGTAAATCTGAAAAATAATATAGCATAATTGGAACACTATGGAAGTGGACTCACGACGAATATAAAATCTAACCAATCTAACCAAAACATTGATGAAACATTAGGTTAGAAAATTGTAAATGAATTTAAAACTCAGAAAGTTAAAAAATATGAAGGAACTAGTCCAATTTCTCATAATCACTAAACCAAGAATACAAATATAAAATTTGTTTAGACAGAAATGAAATTCATTTTAGTTACAAAATTATTTATAGCACAATAAAGGAAGTTAAAATATATGGTAAATAACTCAGTAATAGTGGCGATCCCATTAACAGTGAAACTTTGTTATAATTTGAATATATTGTTAAAAATATGTTAAAAGTAACATTTAATAATAAAAATTTATTTTTAGCATTTTATAGCAGCGAATAACATTTCAACGCATTTCAATTAAATAGAAAGCAAGAAAATTGGCATCATGATTAATGGGACCGTTACCTTATGATTTTTCTAAAAATTCGTTATAGTTTTTATATAAATTTGATTTATATTCGAATACATTTTTTTAGATTTTCTGTCCTAAGAATCTTAATTTTGTTCACAAGTTTCAAACCGAATGGTATTATAAATGAAGTGGTTAGTTTTTGTAAAATTATTTTACTTTAGTTAATATTCAGTTATTATTTTGATGACCACGAAGCTTCCAATGGTCTTTTTTGGCCTTCTTGTCTGATGCATTATTTTTTATATTTACGAGAGATTTCAAATCTTAAACGCTCGCTGCGCTCCAAGCGCACGCGCAACTTTTGGTTCTCGCGATTCGCGTTCGATAATATATTCATCTCGCGCTTCGTGCTCAATAATCAATAATTGACGAAAACTGGATAGGTCTAAAATCACATGAATCTAAGACATTCTATTTAAATGATGGGAATGTAAAAATTCAAATTTTCCCGCCAAACTACGGGGGCTATTGAAAAATAGTAAGAAAGAATTTTGTAGGTTTGTTTGAGAAGAGCAATTTTCTGTTGCTGATTTTATCGTCTTTTGCGTTTTATAGGTTTCAAACAGAAACCATCATTCCGATTGAAAAATATTTGCGAGCAATTTTGTAGAACTTTCAGAAACAAATCATTTTTGTGTTCTGTCTTTTTACTGTGTCTTGGGTAGTTTTGTGGGAAAATTGAATTATTGCCTTTTTTCAGTTTGGTTTTCTATGGCTAAAACCATTAATATTTGCAGCAGAAGGCTGGCTAACAAACTTAATCTGTATTTTCGGACCACAAAACAGTGTGCAGAAGGAAATTCGAATCAGAAAAATCGTTCGAAAGTTATCGCTTCGTCAGACAACAGACCGACAGACAGATAGACATGTTCGTAAAAACTATTTTTTCTGAATCAGAAGGTCTCAAAACGTCGAGAATTGACGAAAACTGGATAGGTCCAAAATCACACGAATCTAAGACATTCCATCTGAATGATGAGAATGCAAAAAAGTGTTCCGAAATAATAGAAAAATAGAATTTTCAACGAATTACTATATCTTCACTACACCGAAAAAGTGGGATTACACACTAGTTAATTCTAGTCAAATTAACTAAAAACTAGTCAAAGCAACTATATATTTTAGTTAAATCAACTAGATTTTTAATTAATTTATCCAAAAAAACTAGTAATGCCTCTAGCAAATCGTTGAACTAGTTAATTTTATTAATTTTTGCTTTCAGTGTATTTAAAATAATTTTTAACACTCCAATTCTCTATTAGGCTGATGATAAATAATTTTTACAAACAAAAACAAAATAATTCTCAAAACCCAAATATAATGAAAAAAGTGTTGAAAACATACCGTCGTACCTTTTGAAATTAGATTTTTTGATAAATATTCTATTCTCATAAACCGTTGCCCTTTATGGCTTTGAAATTATGTGATATTATTTTATCCAATTATTACTCTTTTTAGAGCCATAATTCACCAAAAAAAATTAGCCACAGTAATTTGGTCTCAACAACTGATAAAACAAAAATTTACAGAAAAATGCAATTAAAATTAATTATTATAATTGATTATTCGTAAATGGTCACGGTGAAAGGCTATATAGAATCAAATTCTATTTTTAATTTTTCGAGGAAAATGTTCTAAAAGATGTTAGCCAAAGCTGAAGTATCTATTCATAAATATTATTGCAAACAAATGGTCAAAAATATTTATGCTCATTTTAATAAATCATATTTCAGTAAAACGAAACAACCCTCATAATATTTCTTGTAACTGCAACAAAATTATACAGCAAATCTGTACAAAAATTATAATTAAAATTGTAAAAGCGACAAAGATTGAGTCTTGAATGATTCACGAATAAAATACAGTGAAAACACTGAATAGATTAAATATTTGCTTTCTTTTCGTTTCGATTTTTTTGTGTTTTCCGATATTACCGACTGAGTCTTGCACACTTGCTATAGGGTTACTTCTGAACCTTGAGATTTATATAGGCGGCGCTGCAGTCATATTCTGAACAGTACCACTGCTTCATGACAACACAATTTTATAAATAAATTATTTGCTTTTGCAAATATAAACGCTACCGCACCAGGCAGACCTGCCCTGACATATATTCTATCATATTCCAAAATTTCTGCCCATTATTTTCAGTCTTTTACAAATAGGACCGTTTATAAAAAATACATGGGACAGTGACGTCACTGTTTATTACATGCCCTTAAACAGATTGGCCAGGGGGATGCAGAAAATGTCGCTGCATGCGCACAGTAGCGACTGCGCAGCTACATTTTATAGAACTGAGGTCTATAGCAGTGGCGGATCCAGGGGGAGGGTTTGGGGGGTCCCCCCCCCCCCCCCCGACACTTTTTGCTCTTTGTATTTCACTTACCTCTTGAATAATAAATATGAAAAATATAAATGTATAGTTTGAAAACCCCTCCCGAAATATTTTTCTGGAGCCGCCCCTGGTCTATAGATATCATATTGAAGTAGTTCACAAACACTCAATACCTAAAATCGAATTTCTATGAGATTTTTAAACATTTTTTCAAGAATTTTTCTATACATTTGACTGAATTCAGGTATTTAAACCTTATAATGATGTGATTACAAACTCTCAATACCTCAATTGTGATTTCTACGAAAGTCTTCAACATTTTCCCAGGAATTTCACTATATATTTATTGAACTTTTTTAAATCGGGGTTCAATATAAAGTTTACAGAACTCTTTTAGTGTTAATCCAGATTTGTTCTACATTAAATCCTGAAAGTTATACAGAGTATAGAAAATTTGTTCAAGGTTCGCTCTCATCCCCGACTCTTGAAATAATTCAAGAAAGTTTAAAGAAATTTTTTTTCCGTGTAGACCCTGAAGGAAGACTCAGTGCACTCAGTGCTCCCAAAACTCAGATCATTTCACACTACGCATGCGTTAAGTCGGCAACCAAATTGGTTACAATTGGCTTGCTTATTTAAAATGATTAAATGTGCAAATAAATTGTTTACAACAAAAAGTAATTGTAAAACGCATAAAGATATTAAGAATGATTTAAAATTAATTATTATTTATGATAAAAAAGGTATGCCTTCCTTTGAATTTAAAATTGGTCATTTATTTTTACAACTAGTCGCATAAAGGATTTAAATCTCCAAGATTTAAATGAGGTGAAAAATTGTATTCACTTGCTACCTTATTCTGATAGATATCAAATTCCTTTAACAAAGTTGCACGATTGTTTCTTAAACGAACATTTACAGGCTTCACAATTTGTAGTGGTATTAAGTATTCCTACGTCGTTCTCAATCTTCGCGATATTACTTATAATACACTTATTTCTATTCAAAATAAATTAGAAGATGGCTGTTATCACATTCCAAAAAACTGGATGTAAGCAAATTCTATTTTTAAGTTCATACTTCTGCATATACAATATTTATAAAAATATTTAAATAAAATATAAGAATGTGTCTCATAATAGAATGAAATGTGTTTTGTTTAATTCCAAATACATTTACATAAAAGACATCTTCACATTTATAATTTTAATAAATAAATAAAAAGTTTTTTAGAAGTTAATCGAGTCAACACTAATACTTCTTGAAGCACTGAGAGGTCCCCGAGACATTACGAAAATAATTTCCTTATTTATTTAACAAAATTTATTATTCTGATATAGAATCTTAAATACTTTTTGTGGATTGCTGTTAAAATTGTTATTTCTCATCCAAAATTTCATTTAAAATAAACATGTTTTTAATAACATTGTACAAAAAGTATTTTTGAATCTATCAATAATTTTTTCATCTTTTATGAGTGTAAACGCAAGTAAGTTTCTGCCCAAGTTTAAAATTTTGTTTATCAATAATTTATTGATATAATTTGGTAAATACATCAGTTTTATTCAAATAAATTGTTTATAGTTTGAGTTTTTGTTGATTCGTTATTAATTTCTTCAATCTAGAATTAAATTCTTTAACTTAAAAAATAAAAATAACACAATTTAATTTTTAAACAGAAATTTTATGATTTTAAATATTTTATTTTTATATATTTTATTTTTATATTATATTTTATATTTTTTCCATAGAATCGAACGGTACTACAAGTTTTTATGTTATATCTCACAAATGTGAAAACCTTATTTGAACAATTTTAGTTTAAATAAAAAACAAAACATATTTTTTCACGTAAAATCATCCCTTGGTCAAAAAATAATTTTTCGTACAAAATTATATATTTCCAATTATTTAAACAAAAATTGTTTGAACAATGTAATTAATTTTCTATGCAAAGTAAGTCTGGCAGCAAGTTCAATTTTCAGTTCGAGAAATATGTTTTTAAGCAAATAAAATAAAATTTCAACGAAATAGTGAAATTT
>CAKNWU010279282.1:0-26328 GCA_932072015.1 Andricus quercustozae
ACTAACTTCACTCTAAGAACGGAATGTATTAGATGCAAAATTTATTTTATTGTTATTAGCATAATATGACATTCTTGTTTTGGTATCCGAATACTTCAAACGATGTGTATCAACTTAGAAACTCATAAAATCGCAAAAACTGCATTTTATTGCAAAGTTTTTTAAAGAATAATGAAAATGAATTCTAAAATAAAAAGGAATTTAAATTACAATTTTTTTATAGCCACTAGAGTGAATTTCGCGTATCATGATACTTTAGAGAAAAGAGTTTAAAAAAGTATTTTCATTCTCGCAATAATGAAGAAAACCTCAGGTTGCTCAGATTTCGAAGGTTTATTTACGTAGCTGATAAATATAAAAATCTAACTTTGATTTCTAAACTATACAATAATTTAGTTGGGTTTTCATCTTTCAGTTTTTGGCAGGATTTGGAATTTGGAAAGACTAACAAGCATATCAGATTGTGAAACGAAGACGTAAGGAACGCATTCGGCAAGATTTTATTTCATGGAAAATATCTGCGTATGTACAACAATATATCATTTCTTTCCCAAGAATTAAGATAATCATAAAATCGAATCTTGACAAGACTCATCTCAGTTTATAACCTACATTTAAAGCCTCCTCCTTCACTCATGAAAACGTGTCCCAGTTGATTGAAAAAATCACACTTCGCACGTTTATTAATCAAGTAATGAGATCTAACAAAGAGGTGATACTTTTAGTTTCCTCCCCTTACAACAAAATGTACATATTTTTATATCACACTGACCACAATTTTTATAATTGGTTCATCATTTTATCAATTTTATCACTGGTTCACTCGCGTACACTTTTCCTCAAAAGTCTGAAGTTCTATGAAGAAACAATGAAGGGGTGAGAGTTCAAATGCCCTGAAATTAAAAAATTGGTTCTAGCTACTGGATTTTGGGATCCTTAGTCTTTCAAATTCGAAGCCTTTCTAAAGAGACTTGATTTTCAATTATCATTCTAAAATGTTTCAGCCTTCCTGCCCTTGGATGAAGAAAAGATCTCTTGAACCATTTTGAAAATTTCAGTAAGGTCTCCAAACATCATTTCTTTGTTCATGTTCTTCTCCCATAACTCCAATTTCAAGCCTGTTGCTACTAATGGTAAGATTTCCACTGGCGATTGTGACTTCGTCCCCGCCAAGATGAAGGTGAATTTGATTTTGGTTGACAGTACTGTAGACCTGATGATATAAACTCATTGGAGCTGGGCTCATATAGTTTTGTGCTGCGTAGTTTGGTAGTTGGTAGTTTGGATTGTAGTTGTGGGAAGGTACTGGGACAGGAGTTGCTGGACCTGGAGTCCATGAACCGTAGTGATATCCTGGACTGACACTTCCCGTTCCTCCACTGGAGAAGATTTCCGATTCGGTGGCTTTTCCTGGCACCAGGGGTAACGTGGTCGTTGATGCTCCATGTCCAGGGTACATAGACACACAATTTGGAGTATAGGCATCAAGCTGACCATCCGATGGAAGGACTGTAAAAAAAGTACATTTGTGTAAAGCATGTATCCTTATTTAAAATGAAGACTACATTCAAAATGAAGTTAAAAAAATACGATACTTTCTAGAACTTAAAATATCTTTTGATAAAAAGCAAATAATGACATTTAATTAACAAATAACAATTATTTTATTTTATTTTCTTATAATTTTTAAAATAATATTATAAATGAAATCTCTTTCTTAGGACAAATGTATGATTTACTTCCTCAGTACAGGAAAGTCGCATTGACATTGCTATCGTCATTGAAGGAATAAAATGTGCACATAATTAATGAATCATTATGGAACGAATTTAGTTTATATTCGTTTATCTTAGTAATAAAATACATCTAAGCTTAAGAAATTTTTTTTTTTCTGAATTTGCTTTTTTCCTTACAAAATCGAACAAATCTTGTTATTGGTTTTCCATTATCGAAATATATAGTCCCAGGAATTCAGAATAAACATAAATAAAATAAAAATATATTCAGCAAGTCAAAAATTATATTTATCATCTTTTTGAAAGAAAAAAAAAACAAGAATAAAAATTGGTTGGACTAGACGCCTGAAACTTTAAACCAATTTATTTATTATCAATTTCCGTAATCTAAGAAACGAGAATGAATCATAAAGGTTATATTAATAGATTTCTGATTATTATAAACAACATTTTGTAATAAGGAAATAGGTTGCAAAAATTCTAATTTTAATCAAAAGCATTCTTCAATGATACGATACCATACAATACGATTTGTTCGTTTAATTTTTCACTTACCAGAGGGTAAAGGTACTGGTTCGGTGGTAGGATGATGGGCAAGGGACTCCCCAGGGTACGAAAATGCTCCACCTGGAATTGGTGAATAGGAACCACCACTTCCTGGAGGTGCTGGATAAGATGGTGCGGCTGGCGTATACGACCAGTCCGTCGTACTTGTACTTGTATCTGAAATCAAATTTATTTCATTATAAAATAACTGTTTAATAGCTCAATCAAATACAATATTCTACAATTTTGTTTATTTAATAAGATTAGTCAATAATTTTGTGAAATAAATAATCTCATCCTAATGAGAGAACACTTAACTTCAACAATCAGTGTGTATTAGGGTGTGTCAAATAAATAAAATTCTCATCCCTTAACCTTCCCTTATTTTTCGAAAAAGGAATAGTCGAATTTACTTCAATAAAAATAAAAATGAAACCGTAGCAGTAGTCAAAAGCACTTTTTGTGGACAAAACTCTGTCTACCAGCCAATTTTCAATGGATTTTGATGTTTTTTTAATTACCGTAAGGCTTGCAGATATAACGAGTCGGTGCAAAAAATTGACTCTGACCAAATAAAATTTTCTTATTTCAGAACAACAAAAAGCAATTTTTTTGTCCAAACTTTTCAGCTGTACTTTTTTTTTTAACTTCAAATTGACTAAAGAAGAGTATAAGTCAGTGAATAAACTATATCTAGAAATAATTTCCAGTAGGTTAGAGTAGGAAAAAAATGGTTTATAATGTTTTAAACAAATTATTGAACAATAGATATTTTATCTTGATTCACAATGATTATTTCTTTGAAATTGATAGTTTTCACGTAACATTTAAGAGAAATTAAAGCCCAATTGCGATTAGTTAAGAATAACTGTTTTTGAGAATTAGGGGCTATTGAAGTAATGCGAAAATATGCTTACAAGGAGGGGGGGGGGGTCAAGAAAAGGGAAAATTATGCTTACGTAATACTTGAACGGCCCCTTATTGAAACCATTTTGATCAATAAATCACAGTTTGAACATTGTTCAAAGAATAGGCTTAATTTTCTTAGCAAAATCATCTAAAAATGTATTGCCAATGACTTTTTGCAATGATATTTTGCCAATGGACAAGCACAGTCAATTATTTCAGCAATTTTTATAAAAAAAATTACATTTTGGTCAGTTTTGCATGAATAGACTTATATTTTGTTGTGTGGAATAAACTAGAAATGTCTTAGCGATGACTCTCTCTCTCTCTCTTGCCATATTTGTCCAATTAACAAGAACTGTTGATTATTTAAACAATATTTATAAACAAACTCACAGTTTGACCATTTTTCTATGGTCACACCTTTGTGATGTTATATGTTATGGTTATGGTGTTTTCAGTTCATTTCGCAAAAAGAATTAATATTTATCATGGAAAATTTTTCACACTGTGAATTTGTTTATAAGTATTGTTTAAATAATCAACACTTTTTTCTAATTAGAAAAATATGACAAGAAGGAATAATTGGTAGGACGTTTCTTGCCGTGGCTACGTGTACTGAAATTTCGGTACAAATAGCTGAATTTTTTCGGTAAAAGTAGACACTTTCTTATAAATATTGTTCAAACAATCAAAAGTTCTTGATAATTGGACAAACATTAGAAAAAGGAATCATTGACAGGACATTTCTAGTTTATTTCAGGGAAAATATAAGCCTATTTATTCAAAATTGGCTAATATGTACATTTTTTATAAAAATGGTTTGAATAATTAATTTTTCTTGACCGTTGGCAAAGTATTATATCAAAGAGTCATGGTAAATACATTTTTAGCTGATTTTGGTAAGAAAATGGAGCCTATTCTTAGAAAAATGGTCAAAATGTGCATTTATTCATAAAACTTGTTTAAATAATTAATATTCTTTATCAATTTGAACAAAATTACAGCTACGAGACTCTTGAAATACATTTGTAATTGAATCCGAAAAACATTGTGCCAGTTCGTGGAATAATGTTGAAAATGTTAATTTGTTTATAAATTATGTTTAAATAATTAAAATGTGTTGTCAACTTGAAAAACATGACAGCAAGGAGTCACTTCAAAGACATTCTCAATTGATTTTGCAAAAAAAAATTGAGCCTATTCATTGTGACATACGAAAACTATGTATTTGTTTATAAAAATTGTTTAAATAATTGTCAAACAGCAGCTGTTCTTAACTCATAGCAATCAGACATCAATTTTCCTCAAATTTAAACAAAAAATATATATTTCAAACAACTAATCATTGCGAATCTCGAGAAAATGGCTTTTGTTCATTAATTTGTTTAAAACATTATACTTTTTTTTGCTAATTCTAGCCTACTAGAAATTATTGCTAGAAAGCTATTACACTGAAATTAGTTCTTCTTTAGTCGATTTGAAGATCATAAAAAAGGCACATCTGAAAAGTTATGCAAAAAATATTGTTTATATTGTTAAATAAGCTATTTTTGTTTGATCCATGTGGTTTTTATACACCATCTCGGTGTACCTGGAAGCCTGACGGACTAAAAAAACATCAAAGTGTTTTTGGCCACATTGTGCGTGGTCTAGGGTTTTTATATAATCAATTTGGGGATTTTTAAATTGAAACTTTCAAAGTTACTATTCTTATATTTAAAATTAAAACATTGTCAATCGTGAATTGTACAATTGAACATATTCAAATTTTATGCATTAAAATTTCGAGGATTTTTTAACTGGCAATTTTGAAAATGTTGAAAGAACTTAATAATATTAATAATATTTAAATTCATGAATCCTTAATTTTATATCATAGATCATATAAAAAGGAATTGGTTCACTGAAAGTATCTGTAAATTCAAGAATTAGAAAAAAGATTTTTGGTTTACCCTATCGTCTTTATCGCCAAGTATAATCAACCATGATTTAAATTTGCAGTGAGTAATACATGGTTGCTATGGAATCGAACAAGTAGTGTGTCACTTTAACAAAAGTGATGAAATTCTCTGAAAATTAGGTGAACCGGAAGTCACAGAGGAAGTGACTTAAGAAATCGGCTTTTTATGAATAATATAATTTATTTAAGGACCTTTTATTTAAATTAGGTTATGAGAGAAATATGGTAATTGGAAATTAAACTTTGAAAAGTTTATAGATATTACTAACGGATGAAAATTAAATGTTGAACGACCACACTCAATCTTTTTCGGCTCTGAAAACAAAGCGAGGTAGAAACGAGTAAAAATGTCTCAATCGTTTACGAAACCAGAGAACGAAACTGACTTTTCTCGTGACAAAGATAATACCAAAAAAGTCGGTTTTATGTGACTCATTTAGTATTTCAGACAATTTTTATCAAAGTTTTAGGATTAATATTATTTTTAAAATAATTCCAAATCATTTTTGAAGTGTGATTCATTTTTTATCTGAAGATTATTTATATACATGTCAAGTGCTCTACTTAAGTTTGACTAGAAATGTAATTGGCGATTTTTTTATTATAGATCCTACTTCTAGAATGTTTAGACACTGAGAACATAACTATTAAGAATGGAATTCTAAGAGACTAAGTATCAGTAGTTCATTTACTCAGTAAGTTAGAAGAGTAATAAAATTATTGATTTACATTTCTGCTAATGGAATATTTACTGAAAGCAAACCTTGAAGTCTGCGTACTTGAATCCTTTTTGATATTTTACCTTGTCTTTGTGAATAACAAACAGGTGACAAAAAAGCAAAGGTGAAATGAGGTTCATAATTTATTTATTAAACATCATGTTCAAGAATTTTTCTTTCTACATTAAAGAGTATGGGATTGATCAATCATGGATATTCAGAAGTATAAAACATATATGGTAAATGAGACAATCCCATACTTCAAGTATATTTAAATACTATAGCTAAATTATAGCTACAGTATAGCTGAAGTATAGATAAAGTGTAGCTGAAGTATATAAAAAATATAAAGAAGTTTGATCACAAAGAGTTCTCCGATTTTTAGGAAATAGATGTGGAAGTTCATAATCTCAATGTGACACTGATCATAAGTTGGAAAAAGCTTGGCTGTGGATTGTGATAAAAAAATGAAATCTTCAGATTAAATAAAATATAAAAACTGTCTTACAACATATTGAGTTTTTGAGTGAGGGGAAAAAAGTGTTGATTTAAAGAATGTGCCAATTCCAAGTAAATAGTCTATGAAGTTACAATTTTACAGGTTTTGAAAAACGGGTTTCGGTAGCGATTAAAAATCAAATTTTCAAACATTTTTCGAATTTTTGATATAAACAAATTATTCTGTTCTCAGATAATCAAATTTTAGTGTAACAGTATGGCCCTGAGAATGACGATTATTTGATGAAAGGACTGTGAAATAAAGAAAAATGTTATCAATAAAGGATAATATTTTGAAGAAATATCACTGCTGAAGGGTAGAAAAAAAGTATTACCAGGTTGCTACAATTATTATTCATTTTTTTATTACTATATTAAAAGATTAGAATTCAAACAACATTTTTATCCAAACGTGTATTTGATTCTTTAAGAGTTTATTATGCTATAAACCAATTTTCGGGAAAATCTTGGTTATATAGGTTCTGTATCTCCACCCTTCAGTTAAGGTTGATTCGTTGCGAATACTTTGTTAGATTTTAATATTGTAATGACTAAGTCTTTAAACGATTAAAAAATGCAATAATTCGGAGAAAAAAGTATTTCGAGCAAAAAAAAAGTATCCTTTTTATTTTGTCAAACCTTAAGGGCCTTATGGCATACAAAAGTAGAGAAAATGTAGGAAACTGTAAATAAAAACTAGGGCTATAATTTTTCTGAGCTCATTTTCGTACATACTAATTTAGAACTCATACGGGCATGACCAATGTTCAAAATAAATGACAATTCAATTGCTTCCAATATTCTAGTCGTTCGAAATAAACCAATTGTGCTTCAATTGTGTTTCAAATATGTTTGACACCGCCTTCTTGTTTAAAGAAAATCTTTTTTTTCTATGTATGCTTTAAAATTTTATTTCGAAGCGTTCCAAATCAAAAAATTTATAATATAACGCCTATAGGAAAATAAACTTTTAAATAAACTATTGAAGATAAAAATATATAATGCTGAAATACCATAAAATTTAGTAAAATTGAACCTGAAACATTAAAAATGGAAGAGTTATAGAAACCATTACTTTAAAGATGAACAATAAGTTGAAATAAAGTGTTCTAAATTCGAAACCCATCATAAATTTAAAAAAGGAACATTTCGAAATTATTAGTCCATTCACAAATCTTATTAAAACATTATTTGAAGATTGAAAATATTTGTAATTAGCTTTCTCTAGTCTTAATGATTGAAATTTAAAATAATTTGTTCACCAAAAATAAAGGTTTTAACTTAGTTTTTAAATCCTAAAGAAAGCTTAGGAAAAACATTTCATACTTAAAAAAATAAATAATTCATTTTCACAAATACAACTTTCTAAATCGTAATTATTTAATAACAACTAACTGAAAAATAAACCTTCAGTTAATGATTTATTTAGTTATAATTTAAACTTGGTAGTTTTGAGTTAAATCTCACTAATTACATCAGTCATAAAATACAGCAATTCAACAAGTAGTTGGCCGTCAATTTAAATATTGTGACTTCGAGGCCTGCTTTTTATTAATAACACTTAATAAAATATTGACAATTTACTGTTTCAATCATTTCTATATATCTCAACTATTTAAATCCACTGAATCAACATTCACTGATTTTCCCGTGAAAAAGGAAAAAATCCCAGGTTTATCAGTGGAAAGCTGCAGGACTAATTGATAAAGTGAAAATTTCAAGGATAAAAATTTAAAGAGCTAATGGGCCAGTAGAAAGGCAATTGGAATTTTCTGATTCAAATTTCAGTGACTTTTCATTTATTGAAATTTGGAGAGACTAAAGAAATATTCATTTTGACAAACACCAGAATAGAATATTCAATGAACAGAAAATAAAATTATTTTATATACTGACCACTTCATTGGGTAGGGTCGTAGGAAATTATTAGTTTGTTACTAGTTACTAGTGAATAAAGCGAAAACATAATGATTGGCCACACTATCTGAAAAGAAGCTGACTAAGATCATTGAAAAAAGTCATTCATAATGGTTAAAGGTTTTTACAGAATATGTAAATAATTGTTTGTCACATTGTCTCATGAATAATTAGTGAAAATAATGCGAAAATGATGTTTTACCACGGCCAATCACTATATAGCTTTCAAAATCAGAAATCTATGAGCTGATATGGCAAACGACTATAATATATTTCACCAAATTTCAGAGCCAGAAATAACTACATTATTGGCTTATGCTATTCACTATGTTTTCGTGATCAATTATTGTGTTTTTTGACATAACTGTTAATTTCATTAAATATAAATTATTATTATTATATATAATATCTGTGTATTTTGCAATTGAGAGTTTTTGCCGACATTTTTGTCGAATCTAGTGTTTTTGCATACAAAATTCTTAAAAGTCAAATACAAGTTGTGTTAAAATGTTTTTGTTGAAAATCGAAGTTTTAATTTAGTAATAAATGATCGAACTTCAAAAATAGATAACTGACTCTCTGTACTTATCGCCCAACAGCTCCTTTTTTTGATTAGCTAACCTGCAACGTACAACTCGACTTTGTACCTTTTGTACATACAGTAGAATTTTCACTGGATAGTTAGCGGTATTGTTTTATAGGTTATTGTGCTTGTTGTTTTCTGGCAATGTAATAATAATTTAATTATCGCTTTTAGGCTATTTATTTTGTTTAATTATCGCAATTAATAGAAAAACAGCGAGGAAATAACATTTCTCTTGTCTTATCTGTTCAGGTGACATGAAACTAAGGGTTTGATTTTCTTATATTGGAACATGAAGAAATGCAGGTTCTCTTCAACCATACAATTCAATTAATAATACTTATTACTGTTTATTACTACATTTAATAATATCAAATTGTAAATAAAAGATTGTCTTCGCACACATTTATTTATTTTTTATGCTTGGTAAGCTTTTCGTGGCCCAATTCCTCTTCCTAAAAGTTTTAAATACAGTGAAATAATGAAATACTTCTTTTTGAACAGAAAAAAACATCAAATAAAACTACAGTCGAGTCTCACCTATTTCCCACCTCCCTTATTTCCCGTCTCCTCTATTTCCCGTCGGCTTTACACGGTTATTTCCATTTACGCAGTTCCAGCAACTCCCACCACGGTCCCGGTATATTCTCCTCAGCGTCAGTGGCTGACCAATTAAAAAGAGGCCCGAAGAGCGGGAAGCCTTCAATTGAGTATTTTAGTATGGCGTCATGAGAATACGGCATACGACTTTTGCGAGAAAATATTATAAAGGCAAAAAGTTATAAATGTACAAATAGAAATATTTCTCAAGTGCAGAATCTATTTTATCAGTCATGTTTCATTCTTTTGTCGATTCACGACCTTTCAGTTTCACGAAATAAAATAAAATATCTTAAATGTCAGGTTAGTGGTACTATAAACTCAAATCTCGGACAGTTGCTTCGTGAAACTGAAAGGTCTTTAACCGATAAAAGGATGAAGAAAAAATTGGAAAATTGTCGAACGCCAATAAAAACACTTGACAGGCACTTGAAAAACACTGATACATGCATGCAGGCTAACGGACCGCGACTTTTTCCACTGCGCAATAAGCCGGATGCGCAATAAGCCGGATATCCACTCGCCTGAACCGTTTCCGTAATATTGCGCAATATTAATGTGATGAAGGCCTTTTCCGGTTTTTTGATGTCTTTATTTAAAAATTGCCAACATGTTTCGACTCGGATCCGAGTCCTTTTCAAGGCGTAGTTCTTAGTATTAGTTAACGAAAATTAAAAAAAGTTTCATTAGAAGATTGCGCATAGTTGTCAGTTTGGAAAAGTTTGAAATTTTAAAATTGGATCGTCATAACCTTAAAATTGGTCAAATATTTGTCTCGTCTATTATGTGGGTTGGTAACAAATCTTCATTCTAACAACGATATAGGAATCTACGTTGATTCTTTCTTCTTTCCGCATAAAAGTTTAGTTTCTTCCAGTTCTTTACTAACCACACAGCATGTTCGTCATGGTTTTGTTCGAGCGGTTTTTGGTTGAAAAAGTTGCGTACAGGCGGCGCATCGATAAAAGAACTGGGCAGCCAATGCACGTCGCTTGACCCAAATATCCTGCCCACTCGCGGCAAGAGTGGGGCCCCCTCCAGCGTGGAAATAATAGAATCGCTTCTTTTCAAGGTCAGAGAAACAGACGAAACTTCCCTGTATTTGTCTCTTTTTCAGCACTAAAGTCTCAGTCAAATTCTATCAAAAAATTTTAAATCTGCATTTTCTACAAAGAAAGCACTTACATTTTTTTCATTCAGTTTTTAGCCTTGTCATTAGAAACGACATTTCTTGAAAACATTATCGTTTATTTATAAAAATAAATATATACTTTTCCTATTTTTATAGAACTTTTACCGGAAAATCGTATGTTACAGTGCGATACCGTCACACTAATCTCTATTTTCTCGGACTAGAATAATTTTGTTAAATGAAATTTTGTTTATTCTTATTCTCATTTAGTATTCCCACAACTCGGGGGTAAGTCACTTTGAGATTGTCAACTTCCACATTCTATTTTTTGAAATTGGATAACTTTTTCTATTCACAATTCTCTGACCACAATTCAGAAAGACTTCACCTCCCTCCTTATTACCGTAAGAATTGACATCCCGCCCCCCTCCTCGTTTTTACGTAAATTTCAGTAACATTTTCGGTATTTCCTAATAATTTATCAGTAATGTATGGTATCTTATCACTTCGTGTTGATCCAATCACTGCACCTGAAAACTGTCCCAAAAAGACTTTATGTGACGCAGGCGTTTTATCAGCGTCTTATTAGTTCTGAAAGTAGCCGTTTACACAACAGGAGGAGCGACAGCGAATGCATGCAATAATGAGACCATAATGCTCCATGGAGTATTATGGGATCATAATCATACTCCGTACATGCGCATTCCCTATCTTCCGTGTATGATTATGCCCAATTCAACCTAACGTAGAAAAGCGCTAGAAATTTTTAACAGGAGCAGTCGGTGAGCCGTACGAGAACCGAAGGCTAGCTGTAGATGAAGCTGATGGTGAGCCGCTGCAGGTAAGCCGACTGCTTTTTTGGAAAGCATCACTCGAGCTAAACAAATTTTTACGCGCGCGCCCTATACATTATTCTTGCCGGCATTGAAATGAAGAAAAATAAAAACATTTTGGATACCAGAAAATACAGACGATTTTTGGGAAATTTCTGGTAATTTTAAAAATTACCGAAATTTTCCGGAAATTCAAGATGTTCAAAAAGGTCCAGAAATTTTGGTAATTTATATTAATTTATCAGTAATGAAAAATAATTATTCTCTTTTGAAGCGCAGTTCGAACGGTATAAAGTTTTTTTAAGGCAGTTTTGAAGATTAGCCATATAATGTGACACTTTGCGGAACCAAGAAATGTGCGAAATAACGCCTTTAACATGCTTATGCCGGAAAAAGTTTTTTTATGGTTATGAAGATTAGCCATATAAAGTACCACCTTTCGAAACGAAGAAAGGTGATAAAAAACGACTTTTTCATGCCTATACTGGAAAATTTAATTTATGGTTCCTATTCAGTTGCCATTCTCATGCCTTCTGTTGCGTTCTCGCGTTTATTGGATTGCAGCGATCATGATCGAGATGAGCATAAGCGAGATCGGTTGTTAAATCGGCGGTTTTGCATACGCCATGAACATGCGACTAATCGCGTGGAAAGTCCGTCCATTTACAATTCCTGTCAACTACCATCCGGTCGACTGTCGCTTTCGTTGCAAGCGGATGACAAAACTCGATTCTCAAGGGCGAGCACCGATTCTGTGAATCCCCTACCAGCTACCTCGACCACGTCGCCGCGCCGGCCGCGGCCTCGTCGTCGAGGCAGTTTCGAAACAAGGTCCGTATTCTGTATTCTGTCTAGAAAGAGGTTTCCCTGATCTTACAAATTCCTCTTCGAGAATTCCTCTCTTTTTTATCAAAGACAGGTTTTTGATCAACACCCAAATTTGGATCTCAACCGATAGAATTCCGTCTCTTAGTGCAGTTCTTAAAATTCAAAAGAAATAAATCGAGATTGAAATTTGATTAAGTTATTCAAGAATTTGATACAATTCAAAAAGGCTGTAATATAAAATGCCAAATGTCCAAAAAATTTTTCAAAAAATCAGTCCCAAATATTCATACATTCATAAAAGAAAAAGTGAATAGGAATGTTATAGTCATTCAATTATAACGTCACAAAATATATAATCTTGTTCCAGAAATAGCTCTTAATATGTTAAATCTTTGGAGAAGCATAGATTCTAATTATATGAGAAAAGAGTTATATTTCTTTCTGAAAAGGAGGCTCAGCGTATGAGGAAATTTTCAGTTCACGGAAGGGACAACATAATCAAGCCCAGCAAAGAGAATTATCGACATAGCTCAACTGTTTAGTAGTCAAAAGTATTCATCAGTATAATAAGTAATTCATATTCACAGGAAATCGTTTCTATATCTTTCTCAGAAAAATTCGATATTTTTCAGTTCAGCACTAGTTCTTTAAAATCGCTAGTTTTAAGATAAAAAGGTCACCACGAAAAATAAAATAATTATATTTAGATACTCACGCGTTGTCATTTGACTTTTTTCGAATTAAAAATGTTGTAATTAAATTAAATATAAATATATATTATAGTTATGATTGGAATCATATTTAATTAGAAAAATATTTTTCCAACTTTGATAATTTAATTTGTTAATGAAATTGTTATACAAGAAAATTTCCGATCGCTTCATACAAATATTTTTTTATAACATTATAATTCTATATATCTTTCTTCTTCTTCTTTCCAAATATAAAATATTACGTTGATTAGTCAGAAAAATCATGTTATGTCATGGTCCATCCGACTTATGCTGGATACGAGAAGAGACACTATTTATGAGAGGTCAGTAATTTTACACTGAAGAGAAACATATACAAAAATTATTTAAAAAATTGTATTAATGAAAAATGACGAAAAATATTGTAGTCTAAATAATAATGAAATACTCATAAATATTTGACCGTGTTAAGTATTACTGACTTTTTCGTAAGATTAAAGGGTCAATTATAGTTTCGAACGAGCTGGAAATGGGTTATGTGTACGAAAAATTTCGTAATTCGAGATAGTAAGTAGGTATTAGGTAATTATTGAATGTTAATAAAAAGTATTGCAAACTAAAAATATTTTTAAAAAGCTTGACAAGTTAAAATTATTAGTCTTCAATACTGTAGTAATTTTTAAACAAAGCAATTAATCTTGAATTGAATTTTATTTTGTTATTTATAAGCCAACTATTGGCAATAAGAGTTGAGCTTCCATGAAACTTTCTAAACTATATTTGTGAACCTTAAGTGAAATTAAGGTTATATCTCGACCAGAATTAAGTGCTGATTGTGGTCAGGCAGACGTGAAACAAAGCGCGAACAATGTCATAGCAGAGCTTCAAAAAAAAGTTTACAGTCTGAAAGTTAAGAACTTCACAAAATTATAAATTAGATACTTAATTCTTTACGCGATGTGGTTTTCGAGTAGTTATACCTTTTACGATAAAAATAGTGAGATGCTACTTCATTTAAGTATACTTTGTCCAAAGGAATGTGTTGCTTTTTATTTCACTTAATTTCATTTTATATTTTATTTATACTTATCTATTATTATTTTTTATTATTTTCTCAGAATTTATTTGTTGTCATTATGAGCACTTCAGTGCGCTGAAGTGAAATTAATATAAGAAATAAGTATTTGATACTTGTCTATAATTTATTTATTTTTAATATTGGCCAACTTCAGCATTGAAGTAAGTTTAGAATTAAAGTTTCTAAAAACACCTTTCTTTTTACAGAAGCTTGATCAATTTTCACACGTAACTAAAATATATAAGAGAAAGGGAAAATCCCATTATATTAAAAATAGATTTGCAAGTTTAATTTTCGCAGTAATTGAGGATAAATTCTCCATACTCGTTAAGATACAAAACCGCAAAGAAACGATTAACTGTTTAAGAGTAGTCGGAACTGACGTTGTTTTCTACCTTTCACATGAGTCAATTTTTTGACGTCTGACATTTTTTTGGGGGAATCCATTTACGTACAGGGTAATTTTAAATTTAATTATGATTTCGATCCTTAACTTACATATATTTGATAATTTGATTTTTTAAATACAAATCATTATAATTTTTTTTCTATGGCATATAAGAATTCAAATATAGTTTAAAAATATCTGTTTTCAATCAAATACTCTCCCAAAAAAATTGTAGATCTTCATAAAGTAAACATTTTTTGTAGAAAATATTTCTACTTTATCTCGATATCGTCCACGGTAAAATAATTTTTTCGTCAAGTACTAAAATTCCGACAATCTTTGTTCATCCAGTAATTTATAATAAAAGCAAGTACGTCAAAAACAAATTTTTTGTCCAACCTATTTTATCTTGACACATTCTTGTAAGGCATAACGATTTTTAAATGTGTATATACAAATTTTTTAAAGTTGTGTCACTTTTACTTGACCAAAAATTTAAATTATGATCCCTTCGGTGCTAAAATTCCAGAAATTATAGAAAAGAAATTTTAGCATATTTTTGCTCTCTGATCTGGAAAATATTATTTTCCATTCATATTTTAAGCAAAAATAGCAATTTATAATTGTCTCAAATTTCTTGTAATATCTACTTGTTATATTCACTGAAATGGATAATTTTCGGAATATCGATTTTATTAAAAAGTGAACAAAATTTTCAATTTTAAAAATAGGGGAGAATGGCCTTTACTAGGTGGCTGTATACAGTGGATTTTTTAAATGATTTGACAAATGGGCGTAGCAATTCGTTTCAAATATTACAGAAATAAATCAAATTCATGCGAACACCTTTTTTCCACATAATTGAGTTATATAAATCTATTTATAAAAAAGAAAATAACTGTTTTTGATAAATATTGTAAAAGCTCTCAGATAAAATATCTGACGATACAGATTTCTTAAAATTGCATAAATAAGTTATTATAAATAATTTTCCTACACCCGTAATTTTGTGAACACTGGGTTGGAAACAGTGGGTCAAGCAAGGTTTTTTAGATTTCGATAGACAACGCTGATAAAAAAAATCATCTTATTACCACTAAGCATCTTAACTGAAAAAAGTAGAAATATGTATTATAAATACGTATTAAAATATCACGAAAGTAAACAATTTCAATATTTCATCTTATTTACTTTATATCTCATATATTCTATACTACACATAGTATTTAATTTATTTTCAAATATGAAACAAATATAGGCGGTAAAAATTAGGAATTCCAGGAGTGAGGTTGTTTTTATGGTATATTATTTATAAATATAATCCATTTTTAAAAACTATATTAAAAAAATTTACCCTTCAAAGAAAAGGCTAAAGTCCACTTCCGAGATGAATTGTTCCTAATTTAGACCCAAAAAATTTTGATTAGATAAAGTGATCCAGTTTCAAGGAAATAAATTTGATAGCAAAGTGACACTGACGGCAAATAAAAACAAGCTCGTCTGCGGATTGCAATATAAAATGTAATAATTAGTTTTAATAGAAACTGAAACTTACTCCCGAGATATTGAGTTTTTGAATGCTATTTAGATCTATTAGTTCTAAAAAAACTTATCAAATTCAGAGTAAATTAGCTTAGAATTTTGAGGTTAAAATTTCACAAAATCCAAATTTAGTGTGACGGTATCGCACTGTGACAATGATTTTTCGCTAAAAGGCCTGTATAAAGGAGAATTTTGTTTAATAAGCAATAATAATTTCAAGAAATATCGATGCTGAAGGGAAGAACACAATTATTACTATACTCAAGTCCTAAGCTAAAATTTTATTTTAATTTAAATCAAATTTTGTTCATTACTATTATATATTAAAAATTAGAACATGACTAAATCTTTTTAATACAACGTGTATTTTAATTTTTAAGAATTTTTTATGCAATAAACCCATTTTCGGAAAAAATGTTAGTTATCTTATTTTGTACTGCCACCCTTCAGTTGAGGAGATAAGTATTAAATTGCGCCAAATTTGCGTATAATTAAGACTTTGAAATTTACGCGACCCACTGATGGTCCGCCTTGCTTTATCAGGCTAAAAGCATATTATAACCAATTTCAAAACTATAACTGTTTAGTCTTTTGATTTTGGGATTTTTCAGTCCATCCTACCAATATTTTCCTAAAATAATTCAAGACCACCTGATCCTCCCATTCAGAAGCTGAAAGCAGTCACCTATAATTACATTTGCATATGTAAATAAGACCCCAAATTATTTATTCTCAAAACGTCCTCTGGGCATATTTGCACCGTAAGTTTTTAAAGGAGAAAAGGCGAATTGAAAGGAAGCTAAAATGAGAAATAAAAGTTAAATAAGTGTTGGCTTTTGAGGAGTTCAAATGTCTAGAACAGTTCCTTCTCTTTCACTCTAAATCTTCTGGTCCAGTTTCATCCTTCCTCTTCTTCTCTCTTGGTATCGTTTGGATGCTCTTGCTTCCTTCGAGAACCTGAATTATTATTATCCAACAGATGGTCGTTCCTCCTCGGTTCTACGCGGTTTTGTTTTGTTATCGTTGTTCCGGTAATTGCGGCAGATACGGACCGATTTCGATAATCACTCCGGACGCCTTTTTCGTACAGACACATATAGTAACTATAGGTGGTATACCTCGAGCGGCCCCCTTTGAGAATTTCGGAACGGCCCCGACCTTCCGACGGTAGGCGTAGCGTCAGTTTTACCAGTTTTCAAACCCTCGACCTCGACCTTACCCGGTAGTAGGCGGTTCCCTCCATTTCGTCGACACTGTCCGCTTTAGTTGAAAAAAATAGGAATGGGTATCCACATCCAATTTCAATTTCGTCATTATTCCATGATTATGTCATCGTTTTTCACCTTTTCTCTTGAGGGTCATTCCAAAAATTTTTCTTCATTTCAATCATAACTCTGGGCTACGTTAAGCTTTTGCCATGCTGATTTTTTTTTCTAACGCACATAAAAAGAAATTGAGCTGTGGTACCTAAACTATTCTTCATGCCAGCTCGACATATAGCTGGAAACAAACGAAGAAACTTAGAAAGATCCCTGGATCAGCGAAACTCGAAAGTGAATATCTATGGACCAGGGATATTATAAAGTCGATATACATTACAAGCATGGATAGAATCTAGAGCAGTGGAAGTTCGGATTTACTTTAGACTTTTAAAAGAGTTTCACCACTTCGAATGCACGACAATGTTAATATTTAATATAGTTTGTATCTAGGTAATAATAATAATAATAATTTACAGGTGTTTCGATTCTAGGAGGCAATTAAATTGAAATATCAAGATACGTGAGAAAAACAATAAAGTTGACCTCCAAATGCATAATCCCGAAATCAGGGATATTCCTTTTCGCGATACCAGACGAAAAAATGGCTACTGTAAGTTTATATATTTCCATACCAACTAAATGTTTTCCTTTTTTAGAGGTAATACAATTATAAATAATCTGTAGAAAATAATAAATTCTCGAACTTAGAAACTTGGTCAAAATGACATAAATCAACTTAATATTTTACTCAAACTAATTTAACATCTTACTTAATCTAAGCGAACAAATTCTTTTAATTTAATATGTTCTAGATTTGCTTGTCAGCCTTGAGAAATTTTTTTTGTGTGGTTTAATTTTTTTAGATTGTAAGCCAATTTTAAATTTTCTGGATCCTTTGAAGTAAAAACCATCTCTATTAAGGCCAAAAAGGATGTAGGGAAAACCATGTAAGAGTAGATCACTTTCAGGAGTAGGGCACTTGAACCTAATAGAATATGTGCAGAAAAATATCCTAACGCTTTTTATTACAATATTCGCTACAACATTGAGCATAAATGAACAAAATTTTGTCCAGTTATTATGAGTAATAAATGTTTGAGATTTAAAAAAAAAACTGATTTTCAGCATGAAAACAAAAAAATATGACTATCTTATACAAAACAGTTTTTATAGGATTAAAAATTGTATCTTGCTGGATTTTTGCATTATAATTACAGCTGGAACTTAATTAACAATTTGGTACCACTGAATGGACCCGAAGATAACTTAAAGAAGCATATAGACAAATACAGTACCCTCCCACTTATCGCGATTTCCCCTACTCAGTTTGATCCCACTACCGACTCTCCAAAAAATGTGGACATTCAATGTAACCTATTTAATAAGTTAATTTGAATTCATAAATGGTTATCAGTTCTAGACAAATACAACTTCAGTACGAATTGGTTTATATGGAAACACTTATATACCCATACGTACTCTCCAAGATCAGAAACTGTCAATAAATCTTCGTTCGAACATTTGTTCCAATAGTTCAAATAATTTTCGCTATTTCATTCCTTTTTAAGCGATTGGAGTTTGGAGTCTATCAGTAATCATTTAATATTATGCATGAAGTATTCTTTTATCTCCAATTTTGTCACCAGAAGCGATGACCTAGTCTTCAATCAGAAGCGCGAAAAACCAGCTTTCAAAATGTTTCTTAAAATCATTAAAAACCGGAAAATAAATAATTTTATAAACTGCTTTTTGTGGAAATAATTAAAGGAATAGTTGAGATTTTCTGTGGTTTAAATTACTGTTATCAATTATTTTCTTTAAAGTATGTAAAAAACACAGAAAAAATTGGGGTACAAAACTCATTTTCCGCCTCAACTCAGTACGAAGATTTTACGAGTTAATGATGCATCTTTTACGTTATAATACAGATATAATGACATTGCACTCTGAAAAATTTAATAACGAGACCAAAATTATAGACAGTAGTCTTTCTTGAAAGGAAGATAATGAGCACGAAATGTGACAGTTTTTAAAGTTATGTTTAAAACTTTAACCATCTGCAGATCTTTTTTTTGTCGCCTTCTATCGGATATGAACATGCTAAAAAGGAACCCTCAACAAGAGTTCTATTGGAGTCTCAGTTCTAAAGAATGCCAAATTTTACTTGAGTCGCAAAATCAGCGAACCCCTCAGCTTTTTGTGAACTTTGGAACTTACAGTGACCTACTCTTAAATAGTTTCCCCTATTTCAATTCTTTGTAATTTCACATGCAATAATTTCATAAGGTTTGTTCGCGTGTTTTTTTAATTCTAGGTCAGAGTATGCATAGAAATATGCCCTCTATTTTTCTATTATTATAAAAACCGACTGGATTAATTTCTTCTTCTTAGAAAAATGAAGGAAATAAGTCTATTCATGAAAGTAATAAATAAAATTAATAGTTATTGGTAAAAGGCCTATCGTTATGAAATCCAGAACACCTAGGGTTTTGACGATTGGGTATACTGATTACCGCGATTTGCAATCGATTTTCACGATCGGTCCGGAAGTCTTTCGGTTTCGCATACTGCAATCGGCGAAACCACGTACCTCTTGACCGAAGAAACGCACGAGTCCTGACCAAAGGAACTTCGACCGAGCTGTTTACTACCGCTCTGCGGGTGTGAAACCACAGCGAGGTGGTTTTGGTGCTTAGTCCCCCGACCAGCCATCTACTTAACGAAACGTTCATCGACCGCCGTTATTTCGTCGTTTCTTGGTTTCTTTCCTGACCCCTTCCCCTCACCCAGTTTCACATTCCATCACCATCACCACACTTGCTTTTCGCATTTGTCTATTTCCTTTTATTTCGTTTTAACGAATTTTGAAACATATTGAGGGCGGAAGTATGCTAAAAAGGGGAAAACGTATCTGACGTTTTATAATCAGAATTAGGGATACAGCGCCCGTTTAAAACAGTTAAAAGTTATCAATCAAGATGGTTTTTCATTTAAAAATGAAAATGTTTTCTTTGTCAGAAAGACGCGTTTACCTTTAATCACATTATACATTTGAACAGATAAGATCATTATATTAATAATACTAAAAAAAAAAATAATGACCATTTTTTGTAAAATAAAATTCGGACTATTAGTGGTTGTAGAAAAATTTCTGACAAACAAGGATATGTGATTTCCATGCGCATAGCTTAAATCTTAGGTAGATCTCGAGATAATCGCTAAATACTGAGAAAAAACGTAAAAAGAGGGGTTTTTTGGAAAACGTTATACTGAGCGAAATATTAACTCTTTATCATACAAATGAGGGAGATTTTATTCGTTTTTCAACGGAGAAAAAAAATCTATAAAACGTTTATGCACTGGTCGTTAACAAGATATACGATAGAGAAACCACCCCTATTCGTACAGCTGACAATTCGAAAATGTATGCTTATTCAGGGCGAATTATTGAGAAGTAAGCGAACAAAACATGATTAAACCATTCCAGATAATTCCTCAAGAACTCGACAAATGCTGTATTTCAAATCGGCAGAGAGAAGAAAATTCAAATAGTATCATATAGAGGAAACCGCTAGACGGTTATCCAATATTATCGAATTATCTAATCTGTTAGCATGGATTTATGCAGTTTTTATAATAGATTTAACATTTTAGTACAAAAATTCCCATGAATATCCATGAATTCCATTAATTATCCTGAATTTACGTGAATTCCTCTGAGTGGCATTGAATTCTCTCGCATCCGCCTGAATTCGCTGAAATTCTGTGGAATTTAGTTGATGCCTTTTAAATTTACTAGAATTCAATTTAAATTTACTTCAAAAGAAATTCAACAGAATTCAAGTACAAATATTCGCCTTTATTGAGTTAGAATAAATTGTCAAATTTTGTCTTATTTTGTGGATTTACAAGATGAGCGAACTATTATGTAGTCAGAATATTTTTCAGAGGTTATCAGAAAAATTCCACCCGGGCTGTTTGTAATGTACGTTACTACTTAAAGTAGATACGGCTGTTGCGTTGGTCTATATCACTTAAAAATGTATAATCACAGGTTTAGTCAAATTAAATTTATCATTCTGTAAGGTCACTAAAATTAATTTTAATTAAACAAATTATTTTCTATATTAACTAACAAAATTCGTTTCTCATGCAAAAATTACGTTGGTATTATTTTACATTGCTTTTGAGAATTCTTTAGATGAATTCTACAGGCTCGCTAAAATATCGAAAATATATTCTTCGCAATACAATTTTATTTTTAGTTTTAATACAAATAAAATAATAAACAATTTATCTTTTTTTTTTAATTTCCTGCTTCAATTTTTGTTTTAGTGATAAAATAAAGAAATTTAAGAACCCTGGAAAAAATATTTCGAAATAATCAGTTCTCTTCATTTTTTTGATTTTTTATAGATGTTTGCTTTCTAGCTGAAATTTCAAAAACATTGAGCATGTTACTCTGATTACTTACTGCCAGGATAGATAGTTTTCTTATTTTAAATCCATACAAAAAATCGTAAATTTTTCTGAGAGAAATGAAAGTTTGTATCAGAAGAACTTACAATTAGAAAACTATTTAACAAAATCTTTAGTAGATAATACTGACAGACATATAAAAGTCTCTTCTTTTCTTTTAATCTGAAGAAAAAGTATAATACACATGGAAAATTACGTTTAGGTAATACACAGAAAATAAAAAGCAAATTCCTAAAATGGTAAAATGCTTCGCACCGTAAAAGAGAATGAAAAGAAGACATTCCTGGACAATAATCAAGCATGTTAATTTAATACGTTTATCCTGTGAGGTGATTGAAATAAGATTCCATCGAAAAAGCTAACCAGCCTTGGCTGAATACGCTTTACAAAACGCTTTCTTGGTAAGCAAGCGTGAACAGCTCGAAGCTTTAAGTTTCATAGCAGTGATTGGGTTCTGGTCTATGAGCATGGTGTTCGATGATCTGGTCTGTCGACTGGATTCGCTCGATTTTCTTCTAATTCAGTCGATGGAGGAAGAAAAGAAAAAGTGCAAAAAGAGAAGAAAACGAGTCCGCGAGCACGTCGCGAGATCTCGTCGTCCCCGAGGAGAAACACTATCCCCGAGACGAGATACTTTATATAAGAAATCGTTGATGGTAAGCGATACGCATTGGCTGGCAAGAGTTTCCTGAGCGATCTCGTATATATATATGCGTATGCGTAAGACTTCTTGCTCTACCGGTAGGTGTGCGAATATCAATATACGCGTAAATTCTATACGTACATACGTATATACATATACCTGTATGCATATCGGGCAAAAGTGAGGCAAAACTATATTGCAACGAAGCAATATCGACTTACGTTACACGACCGAACGAGCATATATCTCGGTGGGAACCGAAGCCCCACGTGCTCCGTTCAAAGACGTCTTCTTCTTCGGCCAAAGTGAAACGGCTCCTTGTCGGCTCTGGATATCATGCCGAATTCCACTACTTGAATGGCAATGATCCAAGGCGATCAGAAAAAGATTTAAAAATGTTGAAAAAATGTTTGGATCGGTCAAAAAAACGATTTAGTTCATATACAGAAGCAACCAAATTTTGTTGTTGTCCCGAAAAAATGGTATTCTTTTAAAAAATCGTTTGCTACATAAATAAAAACTTCGTTACTTCAACCACAATCTAGATTTTGTTAGGACAAAAACATATTGTTGCTTTTATATCAAGCAAATTGTTTTGTTGTCTGAAATAAACATTTTCCTCAGCGAGGAGGTTAGATATGAGCGGACGTTTAGGGGAGAGTGACCTGACCTGGATAGGTTTCTGAACTGAATAATAAGTCAAAATACCTATATATTTAAATTGAGTGATCTGTAGTAATTTTATCAGAAAGGGATTGTGCCATAATGCAGCTTACTACTTATTTGTCGTAATTTAATTTAAAAAAATTTTAAATGTGATTTCGACATGGCGACAGTATTTTTTACAATATATTTCAAAATATTACTTATAATAATATAAAAAAGTTTCAAAGTATACAATGGTCCAAGATCCGTATCTGGATAAAAGTGCAGTGCTTTAGAAAAAGATTAATTTTTTATTTAAATCTGATATACTCTAAATCTAAAAATAATTACCTTTAGCGTCTTTTTTAACTTTATTTTTATTTAACTTCTTAATAGTTCTGCCATGCTAAGGCTAAATTTACGTAAGTACAAATTTGGTAAAACTAAGATAATCGAGAAAAACGGTTTGTACCAAGAACTCTAATGTAGGATAAAAATGTTCCAAAATCAAAATACATTACTTAAATAAAGTCAATGTGCTCCTTCTTATTTTTTAAATAAGAATAGATTATTTAGATAATATATATCAATAGAAAATGGACTTGCGTTTTTCACTTATGGCTCATACAAACTAAAAACTTATACAAATAAGTCACTTGCGTAGTTTCTACAAAACAGTCGAATTCGGGCGCACGATCAGATATTAAACCTTACTACTTTTTGATGGAAGATCTGCATAAATGCAAGGCAATGCAATAATTTGCTTTCAATTTCGCAAGTTGTTCTATTTTTAATAAACCTTTTTTGCAATTAATAATTACAATTACTAATGCTGATCACCATAGTTAGATGCAGCTTTACCTCACGAGTTCACTGAAACCTGAAACTTCTTTTTGATCAAAATGTCACTTACGTGAGTTTTTCCTTAACACAGCAGGATTAATATGTTACCCAACATTTTTCCAAGATATAAAAATTAAAAAAACGAAACTTTCATATTTGAAAAAAAAATTTTTTTTAATATTGAGTACTTAACTACAAAATCAAAGCATTCAAAGCATTATTACTCTTCATAATTTAAAGCATTTAAAATTAAATTAAAGTAATTTTTTAATCAATAATTTTCAAACAAATTTATCAGACTTTTTTCGAACCTAGGGTTATTTTTTATTATCTGAAAAATAGCTTGGGTTTCTCCTACCCAATTTTTCTTGAAGAGTTCAAAAGATTTCAAAGACTTTAAAGATTTAAAGCATTCCAAAGGATCTAAACAGCTTTGAAGGAAATTCAAAGTATTTCCGAAGAATTTCACAAGAATTAATTTTGGTATTTAATGTTATTTCAAATATTTCAAGGGATCCTAAGAGATTTAAACAAATATATAGGATTGCAAAATTTTTCCTAGAATTGATTAGGTTTTTGAAAGATTTCATAGGATTTTTAAAGGTTGTAGGGTATTTTCAATGATTTTAAGGGAGTTCAGAGAATGTCAAAGAATTCAAAGGATTTTTATGGGATTTCAAGTGATTTTTGATGGAATTTAATAGATATAAAAATTTTCTAAATATCGTATATAAGTTGCAAACAATTTCACAAGAATTAAGGTATTTAATAGGATTTGAAAGATTTAAAGATAATTTCAAATATTTCGGTTATTGTACGGTTTTAAAGAATTTCCTTGAATTTCAAAAAGAATATGAAGGAATTCATATCATTTATAAGATCTTAGGATATTGAAAAAGAGTCCTTGGAATTTTCTTGAGCTTCAACAAATTTTAAGGGATTTAAGAAAAATTCAAGAACATTTTTATTATTTCAGGGTATATTAAATAATTCCAAGGAATTTTTAAGAGCTTTACCAAATTTGAAGTGATTTCCAAGGATTTTTATAATTTTAAGGGATATTTTGAAAGATTATAAGGGATTTTCAATAGATTAAAAAAATGTGAGGGATTTCAAAGGATTTCAGGGGATTTAAAAGTTTCAAGGGTATTTTAAAAGATTTCAAGAAATTTTCAATAGATTTCAAGAATTTGAATGAATTTTGTAGGGATTTAACATTTTTTAGAGTATTTCAAAAGATTTTAAGGAATATTCAAGAGCTTAAAAAATTTCAATGATTTTAAGGGACTTTAAAAGCTCTCAAGGTATTTCAATAAATTTTTCCTGATATCAATAAATTTTTCTGTATTTCATGAAATATCATCTTTATCAAAAATTGGTAAAAATACTGTAAATAGAATAATCGAAAAATTTACTACTGCCAAGCGTTTTTCGGACCTTCCACGATCTGCTAGACCACGGAAAACGACCTTACGTGTTGATAAAATCATTAAACGCAAATCTACCACGGTTGTCTAGAAAACTGCATCTGAAATTTCTCAAGAACTCCGCGATGAAAACCTCGCCAATGTGAGTAGGAGCACAGTGTCACGTCGCCTACATGATGTAGGACTATACGGACGCGTTGGTTTAAAAAAACCTTTGACCAGCAAGAAAAATCAGAAGCCCCGATTGGCATTTGCACGAAAATACCAACACTGGACTCCAAAGAAGTAGAGTAAAGTACTTTTTTCTGACGTTCGACGTCCGAAAAATACAAGATACGATTCCCGATATCAAATTCCAACAGTTAAACATGGCGGTGGATCAGTCATGGTTTGGGGCGCTATGTCTTCGCGAGGAGTAGGCCCATTGCACGAGATTAAAGGCATCATAGATAGTGTGATGTATCAAGATATTTTGTCAGAAAAATTGTTACCATTTTCCAACAAAAAGATGCCTAAAGATTGGATCTTTCAGCAGGATAATGATCCAAAACATAAGTCAAAGCTGGTCCAGGAATTTTTTTAAATGCAAAAAGTGAAGCTTTTAGATCATCCAGCTCCAATCCCCAGATCTAAATCCAATAGAAAATTTGTGGGATATACTTGGAATTCGCGTTTCAACAAAAAAACATTCGAACACAGCTGCTTTATGGCCAAATCTGCAAGAAGAATGGGAAAAGATACCGAAGGACTACGTTCAGCGGCTTAGTTGATTCAATGCCTCATCGATGTGCTGCTGTAATTGCTGCAAAGAGTATGGCTACTAAGTATTAGTTATTAAAAGTTAAAATAATGACTTTTTGCTTGATTTTATAAACGTTTACTATTTTTTAAAGCTATAAAATAAGTGTGGCCCATTACTTTTGAACACCGTCATAAGAAACATTGTATAACAAATTATCAACAATCTTTATTAAAAATATGTAAATTCCATAATTTTTTACTTTAGTAAAATACTGATAACTCATATATACTCAATCTTTCTTAGCTGCTTTTCTTTACTATATATAT
>CAKNWU010279321.1:0-10336 GCA_932072015.1 Andricus quercustozae
TTGTCCACTTTATTTTTTAATCAGTTGTACGATGTACCGGTAACGAGAAATTTTCAGAAAACTAATATTTGTTGCACTTTTTTAAACATTTTAAAAGCGTTCCGAAGGTCACTCGATATGTAGCATTCAGAAGTTTTTTTTTGGTCACCGGTTTTGGCCAAAAAAATATCACAAATAACTTTTTTTCTAATAAATATGAATGATAAATGGTCTATAAAATGTCAAAAAATGAGATATTTTAAAACGGAACCTAACGATTTTTTTAATTTTAGGCTTAAGCTCATGTGACGAGTGGGTCACGTGACCGGCTTCCTACGTTACCGAAGCTTTTTTTATTTGTAAACTTATTTTCACACGAATAGCCACATGGAGTTGAAAAATTGGGATAATAAATAAGAAGCACTAAGAATCGCGGCTCTGGTCCTAAATTTTTATAATTATGAAAAAACTTTGTTTGTAAATAATTTTTGTCGGTAACGTAGGAAGCTAGTCACGTGGGACTCGTCACATGTCCTTAAAATAGTCGGTAGTCATCTCCAAAATAAAATTCCCAGGCAACGTGGACAGGCAAAGCTCATTTCGGTGAAAACTGGTTTAAGGTAGGCGTGAAATAGTTGTTATTTGTTTTTGTTATATTTCCTCAAGGATTGGAACTTTTATCATTTATTAATAAAAAATTTTGTAACTGTTTTACACATTTTTTTAACAAAAAAATTTCAACACTTTGTTTCAAATGTTTGTTGTTTATAAAAATAACTGCAACAATATAATTATTGAAAATGGAAAGCAAGATTTTTTTAGTTAATTTAACACTTTTTTCAAAAAACACAACACTTTAAACTTTAAGCACATCTTTATTTTCTTCAGCTTTTGCTTCCGCATCTCCTTTCTCAAAATTCTGATTTCCATCACTAGATGTTGAGGTTGGCAAAGAGGTTGGTGTTGGTGGATTGCTTACTTTCTTGAACCAATGACTACACAGTTGGTAATTAGTTCAGTTTCAACCCCACGGAGATTCCAAGAAAAATATCATCATCGTCCAGAAATCCTTAATTCTTGCATTCATGCCGTGCTTTCTTCTAAATCAAAGACCCATCTGTTGGCACTCGGATGTCAACGTTTAAGTTTATACTCATCTAGGTTGCTCTGAAACAAAAAATATACATAAAAAAATGGTTAATTTTTTCATTATAAAAAATTGCATTAAAAAAGTTACATTTTACACTCGAACTCCAAAGATACGAGAAGCTCAGGAATCGGGAACTCCAAAGATACGAGCGTGAAAGGGGCTCCCACTCCTGCCTCGTATCTTTGGAGTTCGAATGTATTTAAAAAACTGCAAACGCTTTTAAAAATACTACAAAAAATGTTAAGTAAAAGTTATTTGAATTTTTAACAAAAATAAATATTCAGATTATTTAAAAAACTGTTTTGAATAAATTACTTACCGCCAATTCACTTGTGGAAATTTTTGGAAAAACTATGCGTCATCTTCCGTAATTAGCTTGGTTTCGAGTCCATGAAAGCTTGTTTCATCCATCATCCGTTTGCACTGTTTTATGGCGATCGATAGTAGTAGTACTTATTTTAGTTTGGTGATTGTAACGTCACCTGGTACCCAATTAATTTTGGATTCAATGTCCTCAATGACTTACGAGCATTCAGCCATTTTTACTGATGAGGATCTAAAACAAATACAAAATTTTAATTTAATTTAATAGAATCAAATTTTTAAACTAAAAAAAATGTTTAAAAAAAGTAAAAATTATAACCCATCCCACAAATTTTTCGAAATTGACTTTTACACATTTTTGGACTCCTCAACCAAACGCCGTTTCGAGGGTGTAAACTATAAAAATGATAAAATTTTGTTTTATTTTTTAAAAATTCATTAGTCAGTCAAGGTCCTTACCCACAAGGGTACAGACCGAACGTTTTTCTGGCATCCTGCAAAATTTGGAGAAACGGCGTTAGGCAGTTTTGTTCCACGAACCTTCAACTCATTAAAAAATTTCTAATAAACAAATTTTCAAATAAAAAAATTTGAATTTAAAATGGACGGTTGATCTAATTTTTAAAAAATCGACTTACTTCTTGCGTACTACTTTTGATGGAAAAGTGGGGATTCTCGCAGGCAAGTAGACGAGTTGGAGGACTAAACTTCTTCTTCAAAGATATGTGATAATGAACCATAAGCATGGTGAAGATGTTTATTGAAATGAGATACCTTGATTATAAGAAGAAGGAGAGAGATGCAAGTAAAGCAGCTACGTACTGTGGAAGAGTATTCTAGAGATTTTACATATTTTTTGCAATTTCAACCTTAGCAAATAACATATTTTCAGAAATTAGGTTTTATTTTTGTATGCTTTTTGCCTCGAATTAAATGTTGCTCTTTATTTTAGTTTTGAAAAATTTTAAAAAGTATTTTTAAAATCATCAAAAGTAATGATTTTTCAAGTAGATGCTTTCACTCCTTTATCACGTTTGCTCTCTATTTTTACCTAAAATTTTATATGCATATAGTTTTGAACGTAATCCTATCAATTCAATCATTATTTTAATCTTTCATTAACCCCAAAACTTTATTATTAACTAGTGGTATTCCGTAATCATTATCTAGTGGTTTAGTCTTAAGTATCAAAAACATGTAGATCACGTTTAATATACTCATATATATCAGGAACCGTAACATGATAGATTAAAATGTCCGTTTCAGTGTAAAGTAATTTTGCTTGATCACCAAATCTTTTTTTTATATAATTATAATGAAAATTACAAGTATGCAATTTTGAAACATCTAAAATTGTAAATCCTAAATATATTGGTTTATTAAATTTAATCTGAAGGCGATTGAGTTCTATTATAACTAAATGTTCATTAAAAACGGTACAGCTATGGAAATTCGGTTTTGCAATCAGAACTTTCGGTCCATACTTACTTAGTATTTAAATCAATATATTTTATTTAGCCATCGCCTTTATTTAAATTTCAAAACTATGAGTTTTAGTCAACTTCATTCCTAATTTCCAACCATATTTCAAATTTTGAAAATGAATATTTTATTTTTGTCTTTGGCAGCAAATTTATCAATTTTGGTCATGTTTATTATGGAAGAGGAGGTATATGATGTTCTGAACACAAAGCCGGAAATCTGAAAAATAAGAAATTAATAAACCATTGATTGAACTTATAAATTTATTATTAAATATAACAAGTTAATTGGAGTCGCAAAATACAATGGCGGACAAAACTTTGAAAAATTAACAACAAACAGGTACAGAACTATCTCAATTCCTCCTCGAAAAGACTCGAAAGGCCCGCACGGTAGGTTCTGGAACCCTTTTTTTAAGGCCCTGGAGGCCTGGTCAGGAGGCTCTGGAGTCATTTTCAGTAGGAGATGACATGGACTGCTCATGAGACGTCAGTTCAAAACAAATCTAAATTCCTGTTCGGGATGCTCCAGGGATCTTCTCATGAGCCCAAGAGGCCAGCTCCTAAGGCTCTCGAGGCCTGCAGGGAAGCCTATGAAACCCTTTTTACAAGGCCCTGGAGGCTTCCTCGGCAGGCCATCAGCCACCAATTATCCTTGAAAAAATAAACATCACGTATGCATCATAAAAAAATCAATCATAAGGCAGTAAATATAACAATCAATATTATCACATAAATGCAATACTTTGTAACGGGGTTTTCCCAATATATATTTTTATAACCTGACCCGGGGATAGTCTAGAATGGGAACGCAGTTTACAAAAATGGCCACTACTGATTAAAGCATAATGACGGATAAATATTTCTAATGTTTAATAAAATCAAATAAGTACCGAACTTGATTTACTTATTATTCTTGAACTTAATTATTTAAATGGCTGATCAAAACTTGCTTTACTTAAATAATATGTACAGAACTTATTTCTAGATTTATTATTATATTAAATATGACAAGTGACATAGTGTCGCAAAATATAATGGCGGATAAAACTTTTAAAAGTTGATGACAACCAAATAAGTGCAGAATTCTAAATGCCTGCTCGGGAAGGCTCTAGAAGTCGGCACGGGAGGTTCTGGAACCCTTTTTTCAGGGGCCTTCTCACGAGACGTCGCAAAACATAATGGCGGAAATTTTTTTTACGATTCAGGACAAAAAATAAGTATAGAACAACTATAAATGCCTGATTGGAAGACTCTAGTGACCTATAAGGGAGGTTTTGGAGTCCTTTTAACAAGGCCTGAAGGTTCTGTAGGTCTGCTTACGGGGTTCTAGATATCTTCTTAGGAGTCCCTGAAAGTCGGCTCGGAAGGCTCTCTAGGCCTGCTTGAGAGGCTCTTGAGGCCTTCTAAGCAGCGATGAAGGCCTGATCACGAGACGTCGCAAAACATAATGGCGGATAAAACTTTCAAAAGTTGACAACAAAATAAGTACAGAACTCTAAATTCTTGCTCGTGAGGCCTTTTCACGAGATGTCGCAAAAAATAAAGGCTGATAAAACTTTCAACAGTTTAGGACAACAAAATAAGTAGAGAGCAACTCTAAACTCCTACTCTGAAGACTCAGGAGGCCTGCACGGAAGGTTCTGGAACCCTTTTTACAAGGCCTTAGAGGCCTGCTCTGAATGCTCTGTAGGACTGCACGGGAGGCTCTGCAGACCTTTCCAGGGGGACATAGAGGCCTTTTTACGAGACGTCGCAAAACATAATGGCGGATATAACTTTCAACAGTTTAGAGCAACAAAATATGTAAAGAACAACACTAAATACCTGCTTTGAAGTTCAGGAGGCCTGCAGGGGTGGTTCTGGAATTCCTTTTAGAAGGCCCAGGTGGTCTGTACAGGGGGCTCTGGAGGCCTGCTAGGGAGACGTCGCAAAACGTAATAACGGAAAAAATTTTCAACGATTTAGGACAAGCAATAAGTATAGAGCAACTCTGGATGCCTGCTTAAAAGACTCTAATGACCTCTAAGGGAGGTTTTGGAGTCCTTTTAACAAGGCCTGAAGGTTCTGTAAGTCTGCTTACGGGGTTCTAGATATCTTCTTAGAAGTCCCTGAAAGTCGGCTCGGAAGGCTCTCTAGGCCTGCTTGAGAGGCTCTTGAGGCCTTCTGAGCAGCGATGAAGGCCTGACCACGAGACGTCGCAAAACATAATGGCGGATAAAACTTTCAAAAGTTGACAACAAAATAAGTACAGAACTCTAAATTCTTGCTCGGGAGGCCTTTTCAGGAGGACATAGGGGCCTTTTCAAGACATTTCGCAAAAAATCAAGGCTGATAAAACTTTCAACAGTTTAGGACAACAAAATAAGTAGAGAGCAAGTCTAAATGTCTACTCTGAAGACTCAGGAGGCCTGCAAAGGGATGTTCTGGAACCCTTTTTACAAGGCCTCAGAGGCCTGCTCCGAATGCTCTGTATGACTGCACATGAGGCTCTGGAGACCTTTCCAGGAGGACATAAGGGCCTTTTTACGAGACGTCACAAAACATAATGGCGGATAAAACTTTCAACAGTTTAGGGCAACAATACAAGTAGAGAAGACTAAACACCTGCTCTGAAGACTCAGACGGCCTGCAGGGGAGTTTCTGGAACCCTTTTTACAAGGCCCAGGTGGTCTGTGCAGGGGGCTCTGGAGGCCTGCTGGGGAGACGTCGCAAAAAATAATGGCGGAAAAATTTTTCAACAACTTAGGACAACTAATTAAGTATAGATCATCTCTAAATGCCTGCTTGCGAGGCTCTAGCGACCTATATGGGAGGTTTGGCAGTCCGTTTAACAAGGCCTGAAGGCTATGCAGGTTTGCTTACGGGGCTTTAGAGACCTTCTAAGCAGGCCCTAACGGTCGGCTCGGGAGGCTTTTTCAGGAGGACATAGGGGCCGACCCCGTCGCAAAAATACAGGATTAAAACAAAACCATGATTTTTACCGAAAATGGGTTAATGCAATGAAAAATTCTTAAAAAATCAAGTCATATATTTTTATATTATATAAATAAATTATTGTATCATATATTATTTATCAACATTTTAATGTAGTAATAACTTTTTTCAAGATTTTAGTATTGATATATTATCATTTAATGAAAACAAAAATTTATTTTCTTTTTTTCGGATTATTATGTGATATCACGATATTTATTTTTTATTGGATCAAACCTTTATTATTCATATTTAGCATTGCCACATCGCAAGAGCAAATTTTTAGTATTGCTAAATATTAAAAATTTTATTTTTAATCGCTATCCAAAGCCGATTTTGAAAACACATGAAATTTTAATATCAAAATTCTCGCTCGATTTTTTCGGAATTAGCTCATTTCTTTACATCTAACTTTGTTTACCCGTATTCAGAAACTTAATATCTCGGAAGCTCTTTTTTTCGTTTTTTATACTGAAAATTAATTTTTTTATCGCAATCCGCAGTCTAGCCTGCTACAATTTTGAATTTGTGTTACTTTGAGATTGTCAACCTTGGATAACTTTTTTTAATCAAAATTATTTGCATCAATTCAGCAAAACCTTTAGCTCGGGAGGTACTTTTGTTTCATCATTAAATAGTGCATACACCCAAGCAATATATTATATTCCGTTCTAAGATGTGGCTGTTCAATTTAGAAACACAGTAAAAAAATATGTGTGGCTAATCTGTTGATAAAAATATTAACAACTGGATGTTGGAACGGTTTTCGCTTTAGGGCTCTAAAGTACCGAATTCAATCAGTTGATAATTAAATAAAACGTTTCGGCACGCAATGATCGCTCTCGTCATTTGACCACAAAGTCAAACCATTCAAACAACAATATTATTTTACAATTCTTTTTAGCTATTACCTATATAAATTTAGAAAGTGGTTTGTTAAAATTTACTTTGTAAAAGTTACGGCGATCAGTACACTACACTCCGCGCATGTTTAAGTTTAGGAATGTTACTGAAAGGCACCGTAAGTTATCGAAAATTTTCGAAAACTTATTGTAATTTGTGGGTGACTTAGAATAACTATCGATAAATTTCACAAACTTTTTTACAGAATTTATCAAAATATTAATAGGTATTGTGGTAAATTCTAATGCGAGAAAAACACGGGGTACACTCATCGTTCTAGTCCTCCAACACAGTAAAATCTACTTTAGTGGCAAGACTACTGGAGCGCAAACCGTTTTTTTAAAGTACTAAATAAAATAAAAACCTTTATTAATTATTTTTCAATCTAATTTGAGTAAATATTTAACCTCATTTCTGTCGTGACTACTGGAGTTAATGAACATTTTCAAGTTATTTTAGGAATTACGACAGGTTCATTTTGTGGGAATTTATTTCAAAATTTACATTATGAAGATTTTAATTTCCTAGAAAATAGAGTATTGACTACAGTCAATGGAACGGGACTATCTCACAGTAAAAAGTAATACTGAAAAAAGCTTAAATGAATAAATGTACTTTAATTCAGGAAATATTTGTCTGAATGTAAGAAGGTCAATATCCGAATTTCAGGATTTAATCATACGTTTTCTTAAATTAGGGTCAACTTCGTCTGGATCCAGATAAATTTGTTGATGAATAAAACATTATCTTTGTATTCAAGTAAGTTTCTAAATTGAAGGTGAACATTTACAAATATTGTGTTGCCTATTGTGCTCGCTCCCTGAAATTATGACGGGAGAGGTTGACCTCATTGTCTCGAGGTATACAAATAGCAAGTATACAAATGCTAATACTCAAATGAAATGCAAAGAAATTAAAAAATGTCTACTTCCAGATCCGGATGAAGGTTTTGAATCTGATTTCTTATGCTGAAATACATGGTTTGATATATTTTCCTGCTGTTTTTTTTTGCCATGCGATGCTTTTCTGGTAATTGATTCCTGATCAAGAGTATTCGCAGTCGCTTCGTAAAAGTTTTACCGCTGGAATTCTCCCCGGGCTATGACCCAACTTGGACAGATTCTGGTACCCTGAGCCAGTCGGTTCCGGCACGCTCCTCCATCCGCCGTTGCGATATCCTACTGGGTTAATTTACCAACGCTGGTTTGATCATCCAGTTTGGTCGTTATTTACTTTTCGGATTCTCACAGCTAGACTTTGAACTGTTCCAAGTGTCCTGTGCACTGTAGCCTTCGCCAGTCGACCATTTATGCTGCTTTAAGCTGCGGTAGGGCCCGCATCTGACCATAAGTTTATTATGTCTTCTTTATAATAACCCTTTCACGGAACCTTGTGTTTTTTCTGTGAAATCCTTACTGTTCACCTACTTGATCAAGAGTATATAATACTTCCACAAGTTGCGTACAGATTAAAACCAGCAATCTAAATATTTCATTTTTTTGTGTAAAAATAGTGTCCAGAATTATCTTACTCACGACATCCGAATCAGGAAGGCATAGAATTAAATCTTTTACATTTAATTTTATTTATTCATCAAGAATTTCTTGACAAAAAAAAATTCGCTTACTCTATTCGCCGAAAATTTGGGGACACTTGTTATTTGTATGACATACTACTCGATTCTACAATCCACTTTCTGTTGCGGCAAAACAAAATCAAGTGATTTTTAAAAGAAACATTCAATTTTGACTGGTAAAATATACACCAAACAACATATTGAAATAGTATTATTCCGTTCATTTTTAAACTTTGAATATACCCTCAAAGTAAGGACCTTGAAGTTTGAGACTCTAAAAACATTCTCTACCGGTTAGGATGGAAGCTTTATTTCAAAAGTTTCGAGATTTTGCGACAAATAGTCCAGTTCCAAATCATTGAATACATTTTTCGAGTAATTCCGTAAAAGCAAAAATTTAATTTAGTGCAAAAAGCATTTTAATCTAATTTTTCAATTATTTGACGTTAAATACAAATTTTTCAATACAGAGAAGATTACATAATTTTGAGGTATAATTGAAATTGAAGCAAATGATGTCGGAATTTATCAATAAAAGTGCGTCTGTCTTCTTCAGTGAATCGCATAATTACGCTGATTAATAGGATGGTGCAGTAGTGTCTTACTGTCAGAGCCACGGCCAGAACGATCAACATTCAATTTACAGATTATGGGATCGGTGTAGGTGCTAAGATTTTTTTTTATTTTCTCGAAATTGAATTTTTTATCCCAAATCGCTGCAAACTCAATTATCTTATTGAATAAAATTTCGAGCACGCATTTTTTTAAGCCAATTTTTTTTCAAACGCACAGAACCTGCAATTTTATGGCAAAATGTAGCAGCATAGACCTCTATAAACTACATACAAAAGTTGCATCCCTCTGGCGCGTGTGGAGCCCACCCCTAAATCAACCCCTAGAAATTACAAAAAATCCGTACACTCTAATTTAAAAAAATATATATAACAGAGTATGCAAATAAATGTTTTAAACTATCTGGAGAGATTTTCCCCCGCAAAAAATTACAATCCTCACGCACATCTTATGGCTTTATTACCTGGACATGAAAGAAAGGGATTTTTCGACGTACTGAAATATCAAACAGGCGTAAGTGAATCGAACTGGTAGAATGTTGAGACTGTAAAGTTGAAGAAAAAAATATAGCGAATGGAACTTTTCAAAACGAGCAAGCGATTAATCTGGAAAAAGAAACGTGACAAACAGTAAAACGACGAAAGAATCGTACGAGTGAATAAATTACTAAAGGGTTTCCGCTCGAAGAATCGTGCGAGAATATAATTGGAAGAAAAATAAGAAAGTACAAGTAAAAGGTGAAGAAGAAATGAAACTATACAGTGTATACATAAACGTTCCGACCGAAAGCAGATTGTCTTTTTGAAATTTTGAAAATGATGAACCTTTGAAAAACAAGTATATACAAGCTGAAGAACCAACGAAAAATCAAGGAGAAAAGAAAGACGAGAATGCAGATAAAAACATAACTAAACCCCAATACCTAAACTGAATACCAAGAAATTTCAAATGAGCAACCACAAGAATACAATAAACTAGAAGAAAATATATCAAAAAGAGGAGAGGGAACCGAAGATGGCAATAAAAAGATGTTAAACATACCAGAAAAAAAATCGAGAAACGATTCGAAAAAATATCAAAGTAATATTATTACAACATGTATAGAACACGTATCAACTAGGATATTATTCCCTTAGCAGGATTTTATAATTTATTAAACATATTTTACGTGAAGGCTTTTCAAGTGTTTGAAAAAGTAATTATACCTTCAGTTTTCCACTTTTTTTAAGTACGCCAAATCCCCCCCCCCTCCCCTTACATTTAATATTGGAAAAAACATTGTAAAAAATGTTTTTATGAGCTGAAAATGGACACGAATTTTCTTCAAACATTTGTGCATGTGCAAATTATTTGCAAAATGTAAATATATCTTAT